>WSFP011479756.1:0-16454 GCA_009831015.1 Picea engelmannii
GTGTAGAGGATCCATGGGCATTGTTGCCCTGGATTGTTGACTATGTAACCCTGTAACCCCCTGTGTGCAAAGAAAACAACAAGTGGGAGAATGTTGGGTATGTGTTATATTCTTTGCACAAGTAGTAGTGTCTGAGCGCCTGCGCTGGGCGTGCAGGGGGGTTAGAGTGTAAATTCTAACCTTGTACAATATCTACTGCAAATCGATATTCATAAAAGAATAGAAAAGATACAATGGCAAATACAAACATTACACAGAGATTTTTCACCTGGAAACCCAAACCAGGAAAACCAGCATATATTATATTCATACATCATTTGTTACATTGTTTACAATAAAATATACATATAGGAGCCAAAGGCATCCAAAACCCTAACCCAATGACTTGGATTAGTCCAAAACCCTAATTCCTTAACCGGAAATAGAAAACCATCAGCAAAAAACCATGTGCCGAAAAACCACCTAATATCACGTGGTCCTGGAAATATGTCGTCCCGGAAATATGTCGGCTCGACGAAAATATGTCGGCTCGAAACTGGTGAAAATATGTCAGCCCGACATATTTTCACCGGTTTCGGGCCGACATATTTTCGCCGGGCCGACATATTTCCGAGACGACATATTTCTGGGACCACGTGATATTAGGTGGTTTTCGGCACATGGTTTTTTTGCCGATGGTTTTCTATTTCCGATTAAGGAATTAGGGTTTTGGACTAATCCRAGTCATTGGGTTAGGGTTTTGGATGCCGCTGGMTCCTATATGTATATTGTATTGTAAACAGTGTAAAACAATGTATGAATATAATATATGCTGGTTTTCCCGGTTTGGGTTTCCAGGTGAAAAATCTCTGAGTAATGTTTGTATTTGCCATTGTATCTTTTTTGTTCTTTTATGAATATCAGTTTGCAGTAGATATTGTACAAGGTTACAATTTACAGTAACCATGCCCCCCAACCGAGTGAGGGTGACATGTCATGAAATCAATGCCCCATTTCACAAAAGGACCAACTGAGACCACAGGATGAAGAGGAGCAGGATGTGACCGAATTTTCTGATTGTAGGTCTGGCAGGCATGGCATTTTTGAATGGCAATAATGCATTCGTTGAACAAGGAAGGCCAAAAATAACCTGCGCTTAAGATCTTCTGGGCAGTAGCATACCCAGACATATGACCACCACATGCTCCAGAATAGCAGTCATACAGAGCTTTCTCGGCTTCATCAAATGTCAGACAATGTCGAAAAATAGAGTCAATGCCCCGATGGTAAAGAGTATCCCTGAGGATAATGTATTGACGAGCTTGATAATGGATGCGATGTCGTTCAGTACTAGACAAAGCAGGCTGGAAAGTCTGGGTTTGGAGATATATAATGATATCCCCATACAAAATATCATCAGTACTAATTAGGAAAAGAGATTCATTGGGTAATGAATCTACTGCTACATTTTCCATGGCAGAGTGAGGGAAATTGCATATCAACTCAACAAAAACTAAGGATTTCTTAGACGTGGTGAGATCGAATTCCAAGTTAAACTCCTGGAGTATGAAAATCTATTTGAATTATTTTCCCCCTAGCAATTGACGTGTCAAAATGTGTTGCATAGGGTTGCAATGAGAAATCACTATAGTTTTCCATGAGAGGATATAATGCTGGAAGCGTTGGACAGCTTGAACGGTAGCCAAGGCCAGTTTTTCAACATGTTGATACTTGATTTCAGTGGATGTGAGACTTTGACTCAAGTAATAAACAACATGCTCATCACCCTTATCATCCACTTGGACTAGGACCATGCAAATAGTATACTCTGAGGCAGCAAGATAAAGAAAATAGTCACGACCATAATCAGGAGGAAAGAGAAGTGGAGCTCGTGTGGAGGACAACTTCAAAGCTTCAAAATCATTGTTGGCAACGGTATCCCAAACGAACTCGGAATCTTTCTTTAGTAGTCGCGTAAAACCATGAGTAATCTTAGCGTAATTAGGGATGAAATGATGAAGAAATTTTGTTTTCCCTTGCAAACTTTGCAACTGGCACAGTGTAGAAGGAGGAGGGAGATTAGGAATCACCTCAACTTTAAGAGGATCCACCCTAATCCCTTGACGTGAAACGATAAAACCTAGAAGACAGTCAGATTCTACGCAAAAAATGCATTTATGAGGATTTAAACAAATACGATAGAATCGATAGCGAAAAAAAATAGCTCGGAGATGAGTGGGGTGATCGACTCGGCGCAAAGAATGAGCTGGTGAATCATCCAAATAGGGCTGAACGATATGCTTTATATCATGAAAAGCATAAGACATAGCACATTGAAATGTCAGGCCAGTGTTCTTAAGATCGAAGGGAAGTTTCCTATAGGAAAAAGTACCCCAAGGACAAATAAAAGTGGTTTTATGTTGGTCCTCGGGAGCGATGTTAATTTGATTATAGCTGGAGAAACCATCCATGAGAGAGAAGATTTCACTTCCGGCACAGTCATTGACAATCTGGTCGATGAAAGGGGTTGGAAAGTTGTCTTTTGGATAGGCTTTGTTAATATCCCTATAATCAACACATATATGAATACTGCCACCTTTCTTATCAATTGGAACAGGGTTAGAAACCCATTCTGTCAGAGCCACCAGATAAATAAAGCCGACTTTTAGAATTTTTTTCAACTTCGAGCTTGATGGCCACCGCTTTTCATGAGTGAACTGGATGAAGGCGCTGCCGGATAGGTTTAGCTTCGGGGTATGTCTTTATCTCATGTACAACAATTGCAGGGTTGATACTTGGCATCTCTTCGTAACTCCAGACGAAGATGTCACAAAATTCTTTGAACAGAGATGTATAGGTGACGATTTCGTCGGGAGAACACGAAGCTCCAATATGAACATTTTCGACTATCCCAGGTTTAACGGATATGTCAATGGAAATCGTAGGAGAGATGTTACTTATGTTCCATTCAGAAAACACATTGTGTGAAGTCGCAGGAACCGTAGAAATGACAACAATAGTCGACGGAGTTGAAATCCGTTGGTAGTTCTCAAGAGTGTGTTGTTCTAGAAAGAGTATGGAACGATGATGACCATCGTCCCAAGGGGTGTCCTCCATGATGGACATGATCATCTCATCAGTGGGAAAGATAACACGGAAAGGATCAGGAGACAACTCATCAAGAGAGGAGATAGAAGGTGTTGTTGATTGAATGGCCTGATATGCAGACTCAACTGAACTTAATGGCATGACGTTGCCAAAACGAGTGTGGTCACCAGGGTCAGGGACAATCCAAGGGTCACGTGACGCAGGAAGTTTGTGAGGCGCTATGGAGATCATGTTGATAGAAGCAACTGACGATCGTGGAATATCGGGCGGAGGAATGGGGAAAGTACCCATTAACGAGGAGTCCTTTAAAAGGCATACACTGACATTCTCATAACCCGACGGGGTTTTAGCAATAAACGACATGTTGCCAGTATGAATATTGGAATTGAAGAAGGCAAGTTGGTCAATGGTAACAACCTTTCCTTGATGAGGAAAATGTACTACAAGAAAAAGTGTTGACACAACGGTGCACATGGAATCGATCCGGCTACGGCCAAGTAAAAGATTATAATCAAGGGGAGTGTTAAAGACTTCCACTTCGACTTGGACCATCTTACCTTCTAGAGTAATGGACAATGAAGGAACAACACCGTAAGGCTTAAAACCAGATCCATTGAAGGCTTTAAGAGTTTTTGTGATTCATTTAAGGGAGGAGAGCCAATGGCTTTCCAACAAGCAAAAGACATTACACATGTCGACGCACCCTCGTCAATAATAGTTATACAAATGTTCTTGTCAGAGACAACAAATTGAATTTGAAACACGAGTTGGGGGGGAAACCTTGGAATGTGATCGTCCAAGTCAAAGACTATTAAATTCATATCGGTTGGGTCAATTCCACCTATATCTTTCAACAGTGCCTTCCATTGTGCAAGATAAGACTGAAGGACTTCAAGGGCTGACATCGTTGAAGGTGCCTAGGCCAGATCTTCAACAATACTATAGTTCTGGGCCGCATGAGCATGAGGATTGAAAGATGATTTCTTAACGACACCTTTAGGGGGTGGTCGTTGAACTGTATCAGGGCTCAGTCATTTGAGATAAAGAGGACCATTGGTAGATGGAGTCAGTGGAGAGGGTTGTACCAAAGCATGAGGTAAATTGTCAACCTTCTCTTTAGACGGAGTATAATATTTGGCTCTAGTCATGAGTGCAACATTGTTTTGCTTAGAATCACCAATAGACATCAAAACATATGATGTGGTAGAAGTAGATGGTTGGTCATGGATGACCAACTGAGCTTGTTGTCGAGACGGGAAGGGTTGGGACAAGACTTCCAGGGTAGAAGGTTGTGAGGTCCCTTGAAGGAACTTAGTGACCTCGGCATGTCGTGGACAATCCTTCGTGTAGTGATCGTCACCACAGATAAGACAAGGGTAGCGGGGTTTTCTCTTATCCCGATCTTCAACAGGGGTGGTTTTAGGTTGCTCTATTTGATTATTATTTTTTCCCTCCTTATTCTCACCTCTCCCCTTTTTAGATTTATTTTTACCGGTCGGGGTAGATTGAACGGAGTTCACCTCATAATTTTTACCGGTAGGAGTGGAAGGAGATGGAGCATTTTGAACATTATAAGAAGTAGATTTAGGGTTGGTGCTTGAAATAGAATGTGATTGAGCTTGGGAAGTACCAATCACACCGTCAACTGCATGTAAGGCAACTGGAGTAGTTGAAGTCCTGGAAGTACCAGGACGAGGTAACTCAGGTAATAAATCATAAAGTGTTCCCATTTGCGAATAAACGAGATCAAGATAATGAGCACGAATTATAGCTTGCTCCTCAGTGACAATGCCACCCATGGCAATGTCCTTACCAATTTCGTTCACAAAGGATTTCGTAAACCATTCGACCAATAACTGATTGGGGAGTTCAAGTTTGATGAAACGTTGTCTCCTTTGGCACTCATGGATATGATCCGATATATGAGTGCCTTTAGTCTATTTGAAAGAAGTCAAAATCTCAGTTCCGATATCATAACGGATCGGTAACTGGTAATGCGTAAGGAAATCCATAGCTAGGGTGTTGAAATCAGAGAAGAAACCTCGTGGCAATTCTATATACCACTTCTCAACAAAACCGGTAAGGGTTCATTGAAAGAGACATAAATGAATAGAGTCATCCATCAATGAGTTGGATGAACACCATAGGTGAAAATTCATAACTTGATTGTTCGGGTCCTCTCCCGCTTTTCCATCAAATTTAGGAATGTCCGATGGAAGCTTAGCTGGAATAGCAGGCCATTGGGGAGAGTGACGAATAGGATCATTTAGAATCCTAGGCAAATCTGACAAATCCAAAGTAGAAAGAAAAGGTAACTGTCGATTCACCTGCGGATACTAGTGACTTTGGGGTGGAAGCCCTGTTGGCAAACCAGTAGGACCATACGCAGTCTGCCCATAGTGGGAAGATCCCGACTGATTCGGTGGTGGTTGGAGAGAATAGTAGTTCCAAGGATTGTAACCTTGAGTTTGATTAGGGACCTGGGTTTGAGTATTCTGACCTTGACCCCAAATAGGATTGGGTATACCTGGATAAGGTTGGCCTATAGTAGGGGTAGGTTGTTTCCCCCCAGTTGTTTGAGGAAGATGTTGTAGCATCTGAGTCCAATACTGGGCCAAAGCAGGAGGTATATTTTGTCCAAAAGGTGGGGTTGGTCCCCCTATCATAGGTGGATTTCCAATCAGAGGTTGTGTTCCAATCAAAGGTTGAGTAGTAACTGGAACATGTCCGGTAAGAGGAGGTTGAAACATACCACCTAGACCACCAACGGGAATCTGAAAATTAGGGGTAATAGAGGGTATAGTGCCACTAGGATTAGGATTTCCAGGAGGAAATTGAGGTAGCATCAGAATAAAACTGGGAATAGGATGCCCAGAAGGACCACCAGGAGTACCATATGGGGTTTGCGGAGGTGTTGGAACATAAGAATTCAACAAAGCATTCAACATATGGTATCCGGGGGGTAGTGTTGGAATAACACTGAGCGTTCGCTGAGTGTTTATAGGAGCCAGACCAATGGTAGTTAACCCGGTAGGGACACTCGTAGTATTCATGAGATGGGCCATCTCGGCAGGGAGAGTAAAGGTATAAGTAGTATTCACTGGTACAAACTCTGTATCAGGAAATATCGGCGGGTTGATTTCAGAGACCACAGGCGAATCAAGACTAAAAAGGGCCCTACGGAAATCACCTGCAGACCAAAAAGGACGTTGGCCTTCTATACTGGGAAGAGTCCCAACGGGTAATCCAGAAGAGGTAACAACTAAATCTCTGGAAGAATTTGATCGCACAAAGGGTCATTCACCACGGGGAATTCAAAAGTCCTCTTGAGTATTGGTAATTCAGAAAGGTTCTAAAGAGTCAGTGCGTTCTACCTATGGAGGTGGTGTAGAAACGTCTGGGACTTCACTCTACTGAGGAGAGCCCTCAGGTGTATCCTCAAGTGTAGCTGTAGGCAAGGGTTGTGAAACATCCAGATGCTCTGGAGATAAACCTTGCATTTTATGTGAATGACGTGGGGGAGCTATTGTGAACAAGTAACAAGCTCCACGAAGAAAATCCTATGGTCAACTTCGATAAACAAACAACACGCGCTAGTAAACAAACTCTAAGAAGCAATCACCAGGCAAACAATACCTTCTAATATCAAAGTCACTAGTTGGTGATGAAATCCAACATTGCAACAACGAAACAAGAAGGGGCAGGGCTAGGGTGGAAAAGTTATGTTGACGACCTACTTAACGGACTTACACCCTGGTGCAAGCTCCCACACATAATCGTGGGTATACCCTCCAAGGAGCCCGAGTGAGTTTGGTCAATGTCAATTCAAGGTAACGTGAAGACTTTCCCCTCCACAGTCACCTCAGGTAAGAACCTAGAGAGATAGGCCACTAAGGTCACCACCAACAACAGTAAATCCTGGGGAAATAGTCGATAGTCTGATCCACACGCAAGGGCAAGGTATCTAGCCCGAAATCAACTCAAAAGGCTTCCACTCATCATTGTGGGTATACCTCGGAGTGACCCGCGTAATACATGCAATCTCTACACTGATGTCAACAAAGCATTGTGAGTAACTTTGCCAACAACAATGCGACCTAGTGCTTGACCCTTTTGTTAGAAGGGCTTCCCAGGACAAGATGTTGCAAATGGAATTTAACACTCCCTAACTCACAATGCTATTGTATGTTTTGAGATTTTGGAGAGTGTATCTCTCTTCCTACTCCAAAGCACTAGCCTAGCTAAATGTTGGTGTAAAAGATCCCTAAAAAAGAGTTACTAGATAAATTTTATGATTACGCAATGTTTTTAAAAGCTTTTGTTTACTCAAAGGTAACAGAAGTGAAACTTATGTTGTATGACTCTGAACCAATAATGCAAGGATGAGAATGAAATGTATCACGTTTCGTTYGATGAATCCTATGTATGGGAGAGAGAGAAAATTTTCCAAATCAACCCGGAACTACAATGCACAATTTCCTTTCAAATGTTAATGCAAACAATCACTTATTAAATGACTATTCTCTATGTTTCTCTTTTTCAATACTTCAACAATCTCAAAAATTTTGATTTTCAATGTTTTGTAAATGACAAAAATAATTTGATGAAAGAAAAACTTTGTGTTCACTTTTCAAAAAGAACCCTCACTATACCAATGAGAGAGCAGAAAATCAAATCATAAAGAATCAAGCAATAACAAACCAATCAACTCTTTCAATCAAAGAAAAAATAAAGAGCAAACCAAATAGTCTTCTCAATGCAAACAAAAATGTTCTTTCAAACCAATAAGCAAATGAGAAAAACCAAGTACTCAACTTTCAACCAATCACTGGTTCTCAACTAATCAAACACACTCAGAATCTGAAGTCAGAGAGAATGGTTTTGCCAAGAAGAGTCAAGAAATGAAAGTCAAGACACAAAGGACAAGAAAAACCTTGAAACCCTAAAACGGTTCACGCATGCAAACTAAAGCAAGAAATATATCAATCAGAGGTCCAAGAAACCCATAAGAGGTATTCCAACTTATCTAGGCAGTCAGAAAGACCAAAACTCAAATTCAAAATTTTGAAAAAGAATGTTTGCAGGCAAGTAATATGACACAGTGTGAGAATCACTGATTCTCGCAGGCAACCTTTGAGCAAGGTGTGAGAACCTCGCACTGAATCCTATGAGCATGGTGCGAACCTAACCAATTCTTGCAAGCTGCAATGAAGTGCAGTGCGAGAATTCCTGAACATATCCAAAAATTTGAAAAATGAAGTAAAAGTCAAAAAAGCTTCTGGACTCAGAAGGTCTATCAGGATATCCTAAAGACTCAGAGACTGATAAGATAGGATAAAAATGAAACTAGAGAAAATGGCCACAAAAAAATATCAAAAGCCACAAATAAAATGGGATGATCCCCAGTGGAGTCACCAATTTTATTATTGGATAAATCTGTAAGTGCGAACACAAACTGATCTCCCTAGATCCACCTGGATCTAGAACAAAGCAAGATAGAATAATACTCTTTCCCTAGATTTTGACTATTGAATGTACTAGAAGGCAAGAACAAAGGACATACCTTATGATCGCTTCCTATGGTCTTTGTTGCTCCTGCTTCGCTCCAATGCTCTTGTGCATTCAATACCTAAACAACACAAACCAACCAAAGTGAAGAAAGCACAATCTATTCAACAGTCAATCTATGTATATGATCAAGGAGTTATACAATAAAGTGGAATTAGCTTTATGGGAAAGGGACATATTATTGTATCATATTGATAGAAAGTAAATATTACAACCTGAGCCTTGATGTTGCAAACTTCCTTTCGATGGCTCTTGACTCTGGCACACACACTTTCTCACTTGTATGAAGAAGATCAACTACCTTTGATAAATTTGTTGGAGTTCTTAGCTATTGTAGCATCAGTCCTTCACACCATCCTTTTCATTAATTCTCCAATGAATCTTTTGCTTGTTTGCCTCTAACCTTTTTCATGAGAATCCCCTCAATATATAAGAGAATGAATTAGTTACTTGGATAATAATGATCCCAAAATATTAGGAAATCCAGTACTTAGATAACCATTCAAATGCCATCTCATCCTTCTAGAATATTCCCTTCTAGAAGGTTCGAGAATTCATCTTTTTTCTTTATTTAGAAAGTGTTCACATCCTAGCAATTATACATAGTGCGAACTTATTGCACCCCAGCTTAAGGCAGCCTGCGAGAATCATACATTCTCGCAATAAACTATACTAGCAACCTGGGAACCTTCTTCAAAAATGATATTTCTGGAAAGAGAAGAAAGTAACTTTTCTTAGGAGAAAGTCCTAATGAAGAGCCTGAGTGCACCATAATCAATACATCATCATGACGACCAAAATCATGGGTAACAATGACCTATCTTACTTGACATGGATCTTCGCATGTCAAAATTTATGCTTTGAGTCATTTGTATTTTTAGTATGGGAATGCTTGCCTCAGTGATGATATATTATGGTACTGTATTTCCTTGTTTGCTGGTAGGTTTTCGATCGACTGTTCCTTGTTCCCTACACACACTCGACAAAGTATTTCAGCTATCACTCTATTCTAACTTCATACTTTAGGGGGCTCTCTATTAAACATTATTTTCATCATCCCTATGATTTTTAATGATGTAAAGCTATTTGTTGTGTTCAGAAGGGTTAGTGGCCTGAATTCCTAAAGAAATAAGGGAGAAGAACTTTTCCTAAGAGAAGAAGTTGTGTTTTCCTCTGTGAAAACCCTATTTTGGATGATTTTCACGAGCTTCACCATGGCTAGGGTGTGGAAATTCCTAATTTCTGTAGGCTACACTATAGCTAGGGTGTGAAATTTCCGCAGGCTGCATTATAGCTAGGTCGCGGTGGCCTTCGTACATGGGAAAAATGAGTGTCTTCTCGATGCTTCTAGAAGGATAAGATTATATGGTGAGGTGGCATCTGAATGGTTTGGATATTACTCGCTTTCATGATTTAGTGGGATCATCCTAACCTCCTCACCTTATCCTCTTCAGCTTATAAGAGGAGAGGAACTCTCATGGAGAAAGTTATCTTGATGAGGGTTTGAGTTGGATTTGGCTTGGAATTATTAGCTTGGTTAGAGTGGCTTTGATCTTTTCTTTTGTCATGATAGATTTCAGATCCATAGTCTCATAATTATAGGATCAAAAGTGTGCGGGAAGCAAGGAACTGTTGGAAGGAACCTTATGACATCAAGGCATCTGGTTGTAATCTCTCTTCCTATTATTTAATATAATACAGTGGCATGCTTATTTCCCATAGAATTATCTTTATTTTATTGCATAATTCCTTGATCATATGCATAGGTTGTCATTGAATATACTTCTACTTGTTTCACATTGGTTGGTTTGTGTCTCACTGCAGGATCAGTATCACAAGAGCACCAGAGCGAAACAAGAACAACAAAGACATAAGGAAGTGACACTTAATGGTATGTCTCTCGTATTTTTTTTGGTAGTAAATTCGATGATTAGAGCCTAGGGAAAGCGCCATGTCCTGTCATGTTTTGTTATAGATCTAGGTGGATCTAGGGGGATTAGTCTATGTCCGCATTCACCAATTTACCCGATAACAACTCTTCTCTTTTGTCTCCTAAAGAACATCACTGGTTTCACTTCTGTTCCCTTCAACTTAAGACAACCACTAAAATTAACGCTCAATTAAAACAATTATTTGACTTTGTGCTTGTAGGTTCCATCAATTCAGTCTAGGCTAGAGCCTTGATTTAGGATTGGAGAGGAAACTCTTCAAGGATACAAAAAAAAAAATAAGAGTCTGTGATAGGGAGTGCTTAAAATTCCAGTAACCATGAAATTTATCTAGGACCCCCTCTAACATAGGGGATAAACATGAGGTCACGTGTGGAAAGGTAGTGGAGATAACCCCTCCAAAGTCAGACCAAGTGTAGCGGGGAACGCATATAGAGGGATTATCTTTGGATTCTATTGATCACATTTTCCACGGAGCTTCGTGGGTCTCGAATCCATTCAAGGCTCTTAGTCATCTTCTGGAACACTTTCTTTCGATGCCCTTGATAGGTTTTGGGCTTGATACCTTTCTCATTGTGGTCCACTCGCCTGGTGATTGTTTGTGCATTGGCAACATAGTTTCCTTTATAGTACTGACTGACACAGGTGACTGCAGGGGTATATTGCAGTACCTAGGGAAAACATCGGGCCACTATTTGTAGAGTATACCCAAAGGGTTCTTCCATATTCGAGTTTCACTTGCACTGGTAGATTACTCTAGTGTTGGCTGGTGTAATTGTTCTTCCAACTAGCTAGTGATTTGCTTGTCTTATCTCATAGAATATTTTATAGTGTGTGTTGGTATTTAACGTTAATAGAAATCCCTAGTGTGTCATTTATCTTCTCACACCATGAAGGATCAGGAGCTTCACCGGTTGCGTAGGCTTCTTTTCCTACCATCAGTTAATCTGGAGCCACCCTTGCCACCACTAAGGCGAAGAATAGATGAGCAAGGATCTTTTGAGGCGACCAGGCCACAGGAAACTATGCCTGACCCATATCCAAGAGGAGAACATTTTATTTCAGAGGAACCAACCATTTATGAAGTAGGAGTAGAAGATCCTAGTCCATATAACCCTTTGATCACTGATCTATCGACTCCCTTCATCATACAGGTTGATCCTTACTAGCATCAGGTAGTGTCACAAGTAGCGATAGAGACAAATGCTGCTACTTCTTTAGGGAATCCTCATATTCCCTCTACAGTTGTCACTACAGGGGTTTTTTAGCCTCCTAACAAACCATCTCAAGTCTAGAACACTATGGCCTCGACCAACTCTACCTTAGGCAATGGTCTAATTCCGTCTATGGAAGAGATCACTACTCCTTTCAGTCAGAGTGAGACATGCCCTCCATTCTCATATGGGATTCCTGGCTTCAATACTAACTCTATCCTTTCCTACTCCACTCTACATAATTTATGTTTGGGGATAGGGAGCTCAAATTCTCTTCTGCAAGGATCCATGGGGGGGAATTCAGCTCCCTATAATGCTTTCCCTTATGGATGGGGTCATATACCTCCTTCATTCCCTTCGCTCGGTGGTGCTCACCAACAGTCCATCGGGATGAATGTAAACTATAGTTAGTTTGGAGCAGGTAGTCAAGGACTTCCTTCTTATAGCATGTTGGTAGGTTCAACTTCATTCTATTTGTTCAATGCATTTGGTCACAACTCATTTTTGTCATTTTTCATATTGGTTGGAGGCAACCCCAGTTATGGACAACAAAATCCTATGTAGGGTAATATTCCTGCACAGGGGGCAAACTCAAGAATTCCTTCCTCACAAGGACCTTGGAATCCGTGGTAGGGATTAGTTCTCCCATCAGGAATGTCGATCGAGGGAAACCCCTTCCATAGCCAATGGAGCCCCGGGAAAGGTTCAAGACCTATGCCCGTCGGATCGGCACGGATCATCCCTTCCCAAAATCCTTTGAATGCAATGCAAGCCCAACATTCTACATCCTATTACGGGAGTCAACTGATGATGTCTCAAAAAGCACAAAATCCATACACTGGTCATGACCATGGTTATTACCAGAACCCTGGACAACAACCTAACTTTTCTTGGCAACCAGGTGCCAACCAAACTCCAGCCTCCTTTTTCCCTGGTTATAATCAACAACCCAAATTACCATTTCTGAAAACTCTACACTTGACAAACTTGACAAGGTTATTAAATGACCCCATCAATCACGATCCACATTAGCCTCCCATGCCAACCAAGTTTCCTTCATACATTCCAAAGTTCGAAGCTAAGCCTAATGAAGATCTAGGCGATCATGTGACTACCTTCCATTTATGGTGCTCGTCCAACTCATTGAGAGACGATTACGTTCTGTTGTGTTTGCTTCAACACACTCTCATTGGGAGTGTTGTGAAAGGGTACATTGAACTCGACCACTCAATATACTCTACCTTTGGCGAATTGGTGATGGTTTTCTTAAACCATTTTCAGTTACCTGTGAGATACGATGTCAACACTGAGTTGTTGGCCAACTTTGAGTAGAAAATGGTGGAACACATATTTGATCACATCTAAGAATGGAGATGCTAGAAGAGTTTGATAAAAGTACCAGTCCCACTAGCATTCCTACTTGAGTGGTTCCTTAAGTCTTTGGTACCGTGGTTATCCAAATACATAGCAACGTTGAGGGTCTTTTCAGAAGAAGAAGCGATAATGAGAGATCAATAGCTAGAGTTGATTTACTCTCAGTCTGGTTTACTTTATGATTTTTTTCCAGATGCATCGAGTTTGATACTTGACAAGACCAGAAAGAGATCTGGACCACATGTTGATGATATTGTTGGTTCAGTGCAGACAAATCCTGTTGATCAACTATCGAATCAATTACAACAATTGTCAATACAACAGATAGTGGCCAGCTAGACCATTGATTCAGATGCTCCCCCTACTCAAATGTTGGATGTACATAGTGTGCAGTCGACAAAACTGAAGGCCACCCAACAGCTTGACAGAAAGAAGAAACAGAGAAATAAGGGTAAGGGGGATAAGAAAACTACCAATAATGCTAGTAGGGAAAACACAAAGAAGAAGAAATTGAAGTATTTGTATAACCTTTCAATGGAAGACAATCCGACTCACTTATGCCCTCGTCTTGTGGAGGCTTGAGAGTTATTGGAACAACAACATCCTACCGTGTTAACAAACCCATTTCCACATGGGAAAAAATTATTTCAAGCCTCTTTGAGTGCGGAAGGCTGTAGTCAAGGACCCCCTCCTTCGATTGATCCTTTGTCCGCGAATGTGTATATGGTGAAAGGTAACGTTGATATAGCAACTAGGACACACAACTAAGGAGTGCCAAACACCTATGAGAAGGGTAAAGAAGCTAAAAACCCACCTCTTCCTCTCCAGATTGAGAATACGTTGGGAGAAACAATGACATGCATCCCAGAAGGTGAATTCATCTAACACCCTGTTTCCCCCAGTTTGTAAATATAACTGGACTGGCCAAGAACTATGGCAAAATCATAAATGTGGATATGTGATGTAAATGGACCTTGAGGAAAAGATCAATAAATGTGAATGACATTTTGAACTTATTGTAGGACTGCTGAGAGTGGATGTGCAGAAAAAGAGACCACAATGGTGGTGGATGGCACCTGAAAAGGTGGCGTTAACTTCCACCGAGAATTAAATACCGTATTTGGACTCCACTATCCTGGAGAACCAAAAGTGGCTCACTAGCCCTGAAATTCAATGCCTCGCAGGCTGGTAGGTGGATGGATTGATGAAGGATGGGATGGTGAACTGCCCATTTGTAGAGCCATCAAGCTTGATCAGTGTGAGGGTAATCGTGCCACACGCAACCTCGCAAGAGGATAAGGCGTAAGGCAGAGGCAATTGAAAGGGAAGACACGAGGGGAAAATATGGATTACATAGAGTGAGTGATAGCAAAGAGGAAGGATTGCAACCTTCGCTCCTAGTCACTGGCAGACAGAGAGACACAGTCTCAGAGCATCGTGGTCTTAGCTCGGGGGTGGCTAGTGGTAAATCCATTGAGAGTCGTTGAGCCTATGGTTGGGTGGAAATGAGYACCCCTCTCAACMATTTCCCACACCTCTAGTGTTATTTCTGATAAGTGTTTTATATATATATTGCATCTTGAAATTCATAGACTGGTATATCTATATCTATATCTATATATATATATATATATATATATATATATATATATATATATATATATATATGCTCAAAGAACTTTGAAATTGTGAATGATTTCAGTGTTAGAATGTCGATGCAATGTTTGATAAGAATGAATAGATATATGCTTATAATAGAGGAAACCATGCATGATTTATGTTGATAAATGGATTTGATTATGCATGAGTTGAACCAAGTCAGACTTCCAGTCCCTCCATTGGGAGTTTGTTTCCCTTTGTCGGTTTCCAGGAATTCCCTGGATTAGATCTCTTCACAGAGATTCCCTTCTTAGAAAGGTTCACCAAGAACCCAAAAAAAGGACTCACACACGGAAGCCTTAATAACCTTGTACGAAGAGGAATGACCCTCTTAAGATTTCAAAGTAATAGCATAGGGATCAGTAACAAATCAACGGATGAAATCCTGTCGGAAGACCTCTGGTCATTCACGACCATCAGATCAACGGAAGTAGTAGGAGAGTTATATCCCTTGCTCCTTTTCCCTCTATCTTTGTGACTAGCAAGGAAATTAGGATCGTAGGTTCCCCAAGGTCCATGAGAACATTTGGACCATTGATCTTTTCACACCCAGGAAGTAGTGGAAGAATGCACAAGGCGGGACAATCTGAGCCATTGGATCTCATTCAGAAATCCCATCGGTCATTAGATCGGGTTAAGATGCTCAGAGTTTAATCTCTAGAGTGTGCACAGGGAGAAGGGACCTAGATCGTTAGATATTGGTCCAATTACCCATTAGCCGTTGGATCAGACTGGAGCTATCCGAGGGTTACCATCAAGAGCCCATCCATCGGCATATCGAGATTTTCAAGTACAACAAAATTGAGACACTTCAAGTCTCGAAACCCCGGTAAAATCTGAACCGTCTGTTTGAGGAGACAGGTGTCAAAAATCCGTAGAGAGTCGGGATATTCGGCATCAGGAAATCGAAGTTCCCGAGGCCGTGAGAATTGGGACATCACAAGTCTCAAAACCCCGGAGAAATTGGGACCATCCATCAGAGGAGGACACGTGGTAGAAATCAGTGCCATCGGGAAAAGTCCCGACAGGAAGTTGTTGATCGGCATTTGTGTCATCAGGATATCGAGAATCCTGGTGACAATTTGTTTATGCCTTTTTGGAGTCGTGGAGCTCGAAACCCTGATGAGTGGGAGCCAGCTGTCAGCATAATGGGAAGTCAGGATTCGAGGGATCGAGATTCCCATGAGCCAATGCATTTTGGCATTGAAAACCCCGTAGCCCCGACGAGGGATAGGACTGCGGTCACGGGGATAGTGGTCAGGTGGGACAAGAGCCTAGACAGAAGAGCTAACACATGAAAGGCGCGTCAGGAATTGGGGAATCGTGAACCCTGAGGACGTGTTCATTTGGACATGAGAAAGTCTGAAACCCTGATAGAAGGATATAAGGCTGCGGTCTTATGAGGGTGGTCATATAGACCAGAAGGCATGGCCAAGAGGGGCTAAGGCCACAAAAGAGCTTATCGAAGATTCGGGAGCTCTGTAATCAAGAGTCCAGATTCTCGTGATGGGAAACCCCGATGGATGGAATAGATTCTGTCGGAGGATCTCAAAGTTTGTAGTGACCGTTATATATGGAAACAAGACGTTAACTTAAGCCAAGA
>WSFP011479757.1:0-16373 GCA_009831015.1 Picea engelmannii
ATGCACATGGTTGATACATACCATGGATGATATCTTATGGAACATTGTATGGTGTTGATGTACATGGGTGTTGTGCATTTTGAGCACACATTTTGGTACATGATGTACTTGGTTGATACTTTGTTCATGATTATCGATTTCATTGTTGACATATCTTTTTCTTAATGATGTTTGGTATGGCATGAGTTTGATGCATGGACAAGTCCAAGGATCGTTATAGAAAGAGAAGTTGATCTATGATTTGGTTGAGAAGTAGCATTTGCAACAGAAGCATGTGTCCATATTGCAGAGAATAAAGGGGGAGACATACCCATAGGGGGAGTCATTCTTCCTCGTATGATTCTAGGAGGAAATATATCTATGCTTTTAGAAAGAGAACATAGGCATAGTTTTAGGGGGAGCAATGGTCACAGGGGAAGTACGAGAGATGTATCTTCAACATTACATCAGAGTGATATCCCTTGTTTAAAAGGGGAAATATTATTCATAGGAAGATCAAAGGCATTTAGACAGGGGGAGTAGCCCCATAAGGATTTCAAGCAAGGGGAGCATCCCCAAGAGGAGAATGACCCTTTGGCATTGATGTCAAAGGGGGAGAGATAGTCACTTTGATGTGATTGATTTTTATTTATGGGGAGAGGTAGTCACATTGATATGATTGATGACTATTGATGTAGAGCATGCCTTGTCTACATTTTGACATCAATGATTGGTGTTGAAATCAATGTTGGTATTTCCATCAATGCCAAAGGGGGAGATTGTTGGATCATGTTGTCATTGATGCCAATGCTTTGATTGATTGATGTCGAGTGATTGATTGATACCAAAGGATTGATTGATTGATGTCAAATATAATAAGTATTTTCCTTTATGAGAATGGATATATGTCAAGTGGAATCATAGTCATATGATGTCATGCATAGTTGAAGATAGATTGATGTGGTTCTTGATATGATACATAGATGAATATGAATCAATGAGTTGTCATTGACATGATGCATTGTTGCATTAATGTAAAGATGAATCGTTATGGTTGATAAGATGCACAAAAGGATGAACTCCAAAGTGGTCCCCTTATGGTGAAATCACTCACGGGAAGACGCTTTACGGTTGAGTTATCCTTGAAGTATGGGTTGAGTACCCATGCTTGATTGTGGAATAATGAGATGAAGATCAATGAATTTGTAAGTGAAACTATCCTAGATGGATAGTGCTTGTCATCCCATTTCTGGTGGTATGTGGAATGTCACATAAATCCTCATGGTTTGAGAGTTATGGCCTTACGAAGATGGAGGAACCTCATATGTAGGAATGAAGCCCCAATAGGTTAAGAAGTCAAAGAGCTTGCAAAAAATAAATTATTATTTAAGTGATAAATTGAAGAGACAAGGTCAAGGAGGATTATTTAAATAATAAAGTGAAGTAACAAAATCAAAGAAGATTATTTAAATGACAAGGTGAGGTGGAAAAATCAAGGAGGAATATTTAAATGATAAAGTAACAGAGAAATTTCTAATTATGGAAAGTGGTTAATCCTAAAATGAGGTTAAGTGACCTTGAAATGGGTTAAGTGACCTAGAAGATGAAGAGTATAAATAAGAGGCTAGGGTCTCTTATGAAAGTGTATCTTTTGTGTATCTCTTGAGCATGTATTGAAGATCTATTCTGAGAGAGAGAGAGAGAGAGTATAGAGGATCTCATGGATGCATTGAAGTTTTGGCAAGTCTGAGGTCTTGACGACGAAAGTTTCAGAAGTTCAAAAACCCTAGTTTCTGAGGTGTACATTGGATGACAGTGTATTAGGGTGTGTACATACTGAGTTATATGTGGGATGTCAGTGTATTAGGGTGCGTATGTATGTGGGCTGGAGTGTATTAGGGTGCGTACATGTTGGCAAAACCATGGAAAATTGAAGAGATGAAGATGCAGAAGTTCTAGATTCTGAGATCAAGCTCCCATAAAGGTCTACAGTGCTCAGATACATCAGATCTATCCATTGGTTCAAAAGGTATGGTCACATAATTTGCTTTATGGATACTCTTGTGTTGTGTGGTGAATTCTTAAGGCATTCATTGTATGGCTGTTGTGATGTGGTTTGTGTTGGTTGATGGAGTGAGAAACACTCTTATGATTTAGTACTGATATGATGGCTATGGTATACTAGTGGTTTACACATGTTTAAGTAGCATTCATATTGTATGATTGATAATCATGATTAGGCTATTGGAGATCTTGGATGTGTTGTGACTGGATGTGGGTCAGATTGCATAGTGAGAGACAAAAGAGAATGTGATTGTAGGTTGCTCTTGTAGAGTTGTAATCTATTAAGTTGTTGTTGATAAACCACAAGGATTGAAGTACGTAATAAAATGAAAATTGTATATACATTTTGTGTTATTTGTTTTCCTTGTGGTGATGATTTGTTGATGATATTTATTGCTGATATATGTTCTCACTTAACTGATTATAAATGAAAACAATAAGTAATGAGTAAATGGTGATTGATAACTAATAAGTTTTGTGAAGTGGAAGTTTTGGGAAAAATATCCCCACACTCATTCACCCCCCCCTCTAAGTGTGGTCGGTGTGTCTAACAATTGGTATCAGAGCGGGCCTTCAGTATAAGCCTTAACAAGCTTGGAGGAGATTTATGGAAATAAAAATGGATGATGAAGTTACAATCCTTGATGAGGAAAACTATTCCACTTGGATAATAGAGATGATAGTACATTTGAAGGAAATGGGAGGTGTTATTTGGAAGGAAGCCATTGCTGGATGAGTTTCCTTGAAGAACAAGTCAAAGTGTGCAACTCAAAGGGAAAGAAAGAAGAATGATGCATTATCTCTCAAGACCATTCTTAGTGGAATCTCAAGTCCTATCAAAGAGAGCATGGGACAATGCACTTCCACCAAGGATCTATGGCTAAATCTAGAGGAGACATATCAAAGCAAGAAGTAATATATTGAATACCACTCCATCAAGATCATTAAAGGTAAAGAATATCCAAAATTTCTTGATTGCATTATTTCTAGATGTGAGCTTGAAATAATTTCAAATGAAGACAAAGAATCATGTGATGATGTTGGCACAAAAGAAGATCTTGAAATCATTTCAAATAAAGACAAAATCATGTGATGATGTTGACACAAAAAAGATGTTGAAGACATTTCAAATGAAGACAAAAAATCATGTGATGATGTTGGAAAAAATGAAGATCTTGAAGATATTTCAAATGAAGGTAATGAATCCTTAAATACCCATGATTGCAATAATTCAAAGAGTGATGATTTTGAATATTTCTCTACAAGTGAAGAAGACAATCTAGAAATAGTTTGTGTAGAGTTTGATGGTAGTTATCCCATGGAAAGGATAGAAGAATATCTATTAGAACTTCAAAATAAAGTTGAAGATGGTTTATATGAATATATCAATGAGAATTATTATATAGACTATAGCTATATTTCGGATAACACTAAGAAGTTTCTTAGGAGAAGTAAAAGGCACATCTTGAAGTTAAGGGAAATGCTCAAGTAACAAGAAGAGAGTAATAAGACTCATTTAGAAGAAAAGGAAGAAGACATCACAATAATAAATAATGAAAAAGAATATAATAAGGTAGATGATGAGATTAGAAAATGTTTTGAAACTATTGTCCATCTCAAGACCCAAATTGAAGAGGCCAAAATGGTAGAGGAACTATTGAAGAATCAAATAAATGAGAAGGAAGAGTCATGTCATAAGCTTGAAGTTGAAGTTGTTGATCTTAGAAAGAAAGTAGAGAAGTCAAATAAATTCTTTAATAGATCACAAATATTGAATGAGATGTTGGAAAGTCAAAGATCACCATATGATAAATCAGGTCTTGGATACAAGGGAGAAGGTACACATGCTGAAGAAAGCACCTCAAAGAAGCATGAGGTAAGTCCCTCAAAGGATGAAGACAATTTTGCAAATCAACCATCTACACAAGGCAAGGAAAGTATCAAAAGAACAAAACAAGGATGACTTCAATAAGCCATCCTTACACCTCAAAGAATATGGACACCAAAGCAAAGGTATGAAAGCATTTTTCATGCTCAATGCTATTCATGTAATTAATATGGTCACAAAGCTTTGGAGCGCAGATCTTATGCAAGGAGAAATGAAAGAAGAGTTCATAACACCATAAGGTGTTGGAGATGTGATCAAGTAGGACACATTTATGTTCATTGTAACACCATTAGATTCTATAGTTGTAGTGGATTTGGCCACAAATCCCAAGATTGTTGGAACAAAAGAAGAAAGTCCATAATGAGGACTTCACATAACATGACTAGAAGAAGGAATGAAGTAAGGAAGGGATACATATTTGAAAAGATGGAAGCTCAGAGCTCAAGTTATGAGAAGCAGGGACACCTTCAGAAGTGGGTGAAGAAGACTGAACAACCAGAGCAGAATGGAAGCCTTGAAGGAATCTCAAGTGTGTCATCTACTGAAGAATACACAGGTGATAGTGGTAAAAATCATGTACACACATGTGCTGACCTTGAATAGGTCACGTACATACACGATCTGTCTGTGAAGCAAGCCATGTATATGTGGTAAAGACTTGGAAAAAGGGAAATGTGTTGGCACACGGGTAGACCCAGGGTTCAACGCTTCAACAACGCACCAACAAAACCCTAACTACCAGCCCTTTCGGCAACACTTGCGAAGTAGATGAAGTCTCACCTGAGGTAGAGGCAGGGGTGGTTGTAGGACTCAAGTGTCTGCAACCTTAGCTGGGACACAAATCTATGATTATAACACTTAGAAAACACTTTAGTATAGATCATTCATTAGTATTTAACCCTGATGGCATTCCGCAGATGGCACAGAGCATCGCAACATTTAGTTAGATCTAGGTTAAGTTAGCACTTAGCAACAAAAAAATAAGTCTAGCACTCAACACTTTCATATATGTCAGATCTACATCCATACATCTAAGAAGCACAAATCAAAGTAGATCTATCTAAGCATATCATAGAAAATCACATAGCATAATCATATCAAATCGCAATACATGGAAAGAGACAAACACATTAGGTCGAGGCACCGAGCACAATAGACAGGTTTACTGTGGTTCACCCCCACCTTGGGGATACATCCACAAAGTCTTCTTCTTCTTTATTATATTTGGTCAATATGATTACAACACAGAGCTCAAACTTGTACTCCAAATAGGACAGGAGATCTGCGCGCACCTCGCCAGATTCTCCTTCCCCAAGTAGATCTAGCACAGAGCCTTCTTACAATTCGTGCACTCAACACTGCAAGTCGGTCACACAGTATACACAAAGCCTTTACTAGCACTTAGATTATATTTGTCTCTTACATTGCCTATCTACTTATTTATACTTTACAAAATAGGCCTAAACATGGGTAAACCCATGGGCTGACATCCCATACCCATTACATTATCCCCCAAAACCCAAAAAGGATCCAAGAAAGGGGTCTAGCTTCCACTATCTCCGTTTTGCGTTGCACTCCATCTTTGACAAGATGTTGAAGTTCCAAAAAGGGTCAAATATGACCAAGTGTTTCCTCAAACTTGGTCAAGAGCCAACATGCCCCCAACACTCACCTGTGATTCATTCTAAGTCACTTAGATCTGGGTAAAGTTGCCTCAAAGGTCTCGAGCTTGGCTTGAGCTGCTTCGATCTGTCTCTGTGCTACTGCTTCCTACTCAGTGAACTCCTGAACAACCACTTTACTGATAGGCCCTTCCAATTGTTGTTCGAATGTAACAACTACTTGTTCCAGTAGTGTTCCTTGGCCTTCAATTTCTTCAAACAATATATAAGCCTCCTCCTATTTCAGCTGGAGTTTTTAGGTGACTTCCATCACTTTGTTTTGCATGGTAAGAACAAGTTGTTGGGCCATTCGCTGTTCCTGGGATATCTTCATCCTCTTGATAGGTGACAAGAGATTGAGATATGCATGTACTATATCTGTGTGTTGCTTTGCTTCCTGGAGTTGGGACTCCATTTTCTTCAACTCTGGGTCTTCAGATAGTTTCTCATATATCTACGTGCTTTTGTTACTTAGTTGTTTGCATTCTACAAAAAGTTTTCTAATCCTATCAAATACACTTTGAGCATCCAATTCTCATTGGTTGCACACTTCTTGCGGAGTTTGTGGTATGGTCTGAAGCTCTAATTCCGTGACCCTTTGTTGAAGCTGTTGAATAACTTCAACCAGCTTCATCACTTGATGATCTATGGGCTCTTTGGCCTTCTGCTCTAAGCCTATCATAGAGAAAAATGATCTATTGATTGGTTCTTCAATTCTGATCTGCTTCACGAGAAGCTACTCTTTCTCTTTTTGGACCTGTGCTCGGTATTCTTCAAATTTTGCTTGGAGAACATTCTTCTCTTGTTGCGTTACTTGACATTTCTCAATAATTTCTTCATGTGCCTTCTTGAGGGCCTGGGTGGCCTGCACTTTTTCTTCCTGAGCACGTCGAAGGTGTACTTTGACTGTATCAACAATCTTGCGGAGCTGGATTGATTCATCTCCTTCTTTTGCTGTTTCTTCTGGCAGAGGCATAGTAGAGATTGCTCGGCTAGACTGGAGTGCCTGCTGTACTCCTTGGAGCGCAATCTCAATCTGGCTATACATTTGTTCCTGCTTCTATATTATTTCCATTGAAGCATCATTGACCGCTGCAACAATGAAATCAAAGTCATCCAATGTGAGGGCAATTCACATCTTAGTTACATGGGTTCTTGGTTTCTTTCTAGAGGAAGACTTCAGAGGTGAAACCTTCCTTTTCTTCGATGAGTCTGATTCGTCCCTGGGTGGTGGTACTTCAACTTGCTATTGCTCAGATTCTGCACCTTCTTCATCATCACCTTATTCATCTGGAGTAATGGAATCCATCCTTACAGATCTGCTATCTATATCTTGAACCTCTTTGGGCTTCTTTGTCTCCTTTGTCTTCTTTTTTCTACTGGGCCCAGGTGTATCTTGCGCAACTTCTGGGCTGTTGATGTCTGAAATTTTTGAGGGGTCTGCTGAAACAAGGAGGTCCATCGACCACTCCTTGGTGATCTCTTCTAGGTCTTCTTCTGTCATCTTATAGTAGGATTGGAGCTGTTCTTGGTGCTCATCAACGCGTGGGGTTAGGTATATAAAATGACGGTCCACGCTAAACTTTATCAGAGGTCAGAACCTCTGTAAAGTGTTTGGGTTTATGCAAATTTCACTCCTTATGGCTTCTTTTAGTTGATTATAATATATGTGGAAAACAACATTCAATTACCATTGCTTGCTCATGTCGTTAGAGTACCACAAGGTAGTGAACTTCGCAGCTAGTGGCTCAAAAGGGTCAAGGTTCAGGAAAGTTGTGCCTTCTGGTAGCTCCCATGCAACAAAGGCAATCTATATCAGGAGCCAGCTAAAATGGAATTCATTCCCCTGATCTTGAGCTTCTCTGTAGTCAATCTCTAGTTTATTCACTAGGTACTTTGCCCAGTTCATCTATAGTCCCTCTGCGCACTTTCTTGTGAGGTCAACTACAAAGCCTAATACTTGTGTTGGTCGATTCTTATGTACCAGCTTCCCTGCGATTAGTTGGCATGTGAGGCACATTGTGCCACTTTCAATAGAAGCTACCTTATAGCCTCTCTCGCCTTTCAAAACATCGTCATATGCCTCTTTTATCTTCTGTGCAAGAGCGCGGTCTATGGTATTTCCAGGATAGTACTCATGGGGATCAGGGCCTTGCATGCTAAGCCTGATGATCCTATTGATCAGTGACGGATCAACAATTATGCGGTGTTCTAACCATAGGTATCCTCTGTGGTAACTTTCTAGTAGTAACTTTACACAAGCATTCACCTCCTGGTGTCTGCCGAAGTGTGGTATTTTCATAACGTTTAGTAGAGTAGACTGTGAGAGGTTCATCGTCCATTGTTGTGGGACGAGCTTCAAGTTCTTTCCCTTAGTTCATGTCAAGTACTTATATGGAGAAAGCATGCTATACAATTTATGGCCCCCCAGTTTGAAGTCGCAAAACTTCAACGTTGTAATCTTGTCTTGATCTGCGCGATAGGTGCATACTCCCTTCGGTAAATATGTAGTTACTAGGGTATATTCAAAATCAAAGGGGGTATGTAAGCTGGTAGAATGGATGGCACTAACTTTGCATTGGCTATGTCATCCTTATGCTTAGTTCTCCTCTCTGTGTCGACTCAAGATTTTCCAGCTCGAGCAGTCGACGAGGAGGCTTGCACTCCTCTTGTCAATGAGGCTTAGAATCCCGTGGACATTCTTCTTTTCGATATGACTCTCTCAGGCATTAAATCGAGAAGGACTTATGTGATGGATTCCTCAAGTGCAGTGATCTCATTGGACATATGCACTCAAGAAAGATAAGATGGGTCACGATGATCTCAAAACACTGCACTAGGGTGAATGGTCTTCTTGCAATGATCATTGTATACAATTATGAGTTTTGCGGGCTTCGAGTTTTCAGTTGGTAAAAGTGTTCTTCGTGCATGGTGCAACAAGCTAAATAAGAAATTCATCAGTGGTCTGGTTGCAATGGGTATGAATCTTTCGTGAACGTTGATCCATACGTTATGGTGCGGTCCAATGGTCTAGTGGTGATCCTTTAATGCTTTTCTGTCCATTCGGGGCAGAAGTCAAATGGGTATATCGATCCAACAACTATATTGCTGCACCATGGCGAAGTGCCAGATGTCGCTATTTTGATATCTCGGTGAAGCTCAATTCTTGTGATTTTTCCTTCTGCAAAGTTTCCTCCGGAACCTTCTGTAACTTTTCAATCTTGGCTTTCTTCTTACTTAGCTTTCTAGCCTTCTTCCCAGTGAGCTTCGTCCCAGTCATATTTTTCCATTCTGAGTCTTATCTTCTCTCGACATAGTCACTTCGCGCTGCTGAGGTTCTTTCTTCAGATCCAAGGGTAATACTCCTTCATCATATGGATTGGGTTTTTCGGTCTTCTGTGGTTCCTCTAACGCTCTTATAGCTTCGACATCCAGGTCCCTGGTGTTCAACAGCTGAGATCTGTTCTCTTGTTCTTCCATCAAGTAGGCGATCCTTCTAGTCATAAATTCCATGAGGTCTTGCTTTTTCTGTTTTAGGGCTTCCTTTTCTTCTTTTCTCTGGATTTGGTATTTTTCAATCCAGATCTTGCCTAACAAAGATGGAAATGGGGCATGGTCCTCAATAAATATAATGACTTTGAACTCTTCCTCTGTTGAAGCTCCATGGGTACTCATAGCTATCTGGGGAATTCTACCACATAGGGTTACCATTTTTCCTTTAAACAACCCTATTCTTCCTAGTGAAGGGACCATAGTAGACCTTCCTAGGGTTTCCCAAGTACTTTATATCATAATGTTCATTTTTGTTCCCTCATCTAGAGCATAGTTGATGTCGAAGTCTCCTATTCTTACTTCGATTTTCTCCTTTTCTTTGAAGATCTATGACAAAATGGCATCTTTATGTTCATCTAGGGTTTCTTTCATTTTCAGTAACATAATCTCTGATTCTTTTGGGGGTTCTTCAACTTTTCAAGTCTAGTAATCATTCTAGGAAAATCTAGTACTTCATGGTCCATAGCCTTACAACAAAGGCAACTAGGGTTTCTCCCAGGGCATTCCTTAACAAGATGTCCTAGTCTTCTGCAATTGTAACAAAGAGTTAATCCTCTCTTTCTCTTCCATGATCCCCAACTTTTCTTGTACTGTGTGCTAGGATCATGATGGCTAGCCTGCAAAAATTTATTTCTAGGATCCTGCATCCATTAGTTAGTACAAAAATTCTTTCTATGCATAGGTATAACATATCTTTCATTATTCTTATCATATCTATTCAAATCAAACGTTCTTTCATCTAACAATGCCCTAGTTTTCAAGCTAGGACAAAATCTATCAAGCATACCTAAATCCATACTTTAGAAACACAATTTTTCACTTCTTTTACTTCTATAGATTACAAAGCTTCTAGATCTAAGAACTTTTAACTATTCTTACCTTTATCAGAGCATAGAGATTAAATATCTTACCTCTTTTTGTAGATATGACTTAGAAACTTCCACTTTAAGCTTTCTTAGACCACAAAGCGTTCAGATATGACTTCTTTTCTTCAGATATGTCCTTCCTTATTCAACATAGAGATTTTTGGATCAAGTGGATCACTGTGCACTAGGGTACAGGTCCATTCACAGAGCTTTTACAATTTCAGGATGGACTTTCTACACAAAGCTTCTTCTTCCTCAGTTCCCAACAATCACAGTTTCAGTCCTGACAATAGAACAATTTGTTGGCACAGGGGAAGACCCAGGGTTCAACGCTTCAATAACGCACCAACAAAACCCTAACTACCGACCCTTTCGGAAACACCTACGAAGCAGATGGAGTCTCACCCGAGGTAGAGGCAGGGGTGGTTGTGGGACTTAGGTGTCTGGAACCTTAGCTGGGACACATATATATGATTCTAACACTTAGCAAACACTTTAGCATAGATCATTCATTAGTATTTAACCCTCATGGAACTCCATAGATGGCACATAGCACCACAACATTTAGTTAGATATAGGTTAAGTTAGCACTTAGCAACAACAAAATAGGTCTAGCACTCAACACTTTCATATATGTCAGACCTACATTCATATATCTAAGAATCACAAAGAAAAGTAGATCTATCTAAGTATATCATAGCAAAGCACATAGCATAATCATATCAAAGAACAACACATGGAAAGAGACAAACACATTAGGTCGAGGCACCAAGCACAACACATAGGTTTACCGTGGTTCACCCCCACCCTGGGGATATGTCCACAAAGTCTTCTTCTTCTTTATTAGCTTTGGTCAATCTGATTATAGCACAGAGCTCAAACTTGTACTCTGCATAGGACAGGAGATCTACACGCACCTCACTAGATACTCCTTCCCCGAGTAGATCTAGCACAAAGCCTTCTTAAAATCCATGCACTCAATACTTATAGCACTTGCACTCATCTCTGCAAGTCAGTCACACAATATACACAAAGCCTTTACTAGCACTTAGCTTATCTCTCTCTCTTACATTGCCTAGATACTTATTTATACTTTAAAAAATAGGCCTAAACATGGGTAAACCCATGGGCCGACATCCCATACCCCTTACATTATCCCCAAAAACCCAAAAAGGACCCAAGAAAGGGGTCTAGCTTCCACGATCTCTGCTTCATGTTGCGCTCCATATTTGAAAAGCTATCGAAGTTCCAAAAACGGTCAAATATGACCAAGTGTTTCCTCAAACTTGGTCAAGGGCCAACAAAATGCAAAAGGGTTGCAGCTTGATGTGATGGTATAAATCTTTTTTCCAGGGTCTGACATAGTTTGTTGTAGGCTTGACACTGTTTGATCCAATTTTTCATGATTCTATATTGGATTATGTAAAGTGATGATAAAAATAATGAAAGTCCATCTTGGATGCATGGCACTAACCCATGAGTATGGATTGAGACATTTTCTGTTGAACAACAATGCTGGTTGTGGCAGTGAAGTTATGGCACCTTGGTTATATGATATATCATGACGATGATATCTAGATATGTCATTGATCTATTGAAGAATAATCGTAGAACATGTATTGTTGGATGATTAGTATTTGCTGTAATGAATGGAGGATTGAAGGTGATCTCTTGGTGCACATGGTTGGTACATATTTGAGTTTCATTGATATATCTTGTAATTAGAAGCATATTTGTTGGATATCTTGGTGCATGCATTTGGAATATAGTTGGAATACATATTGGGACATGTAGTTGGTGAGTTGATGAGGTGACCATGTTGTACATCATTGATGAGTCTGATCTATAGTTTATGCATGATTGGCATAATTCCAGTACATTGGTAGAGGCACCTACTAGAAGTTTGATTGGCACATATTTTGTGGTGGATTTGACATACATATATGGGGATTCATTTTGTTGTGGTATTGGTGATTGGTTGATGTACTTGATTGGTACAAGTGGTGTTACATGTTGATGTACATTTTTGGTACAATAATAGATGGTATATGTTTGGATGATAGTACTTGGCTAAAAGTACACCTTTGGTATTACTTGATTAGCATACACATTAGTACATGATACATTGGATGATCTAGTTTAGACACTTGATTAATTGAGAAACATGGTTATGGAACTTGGTTCATGGTAAAGGTATATCATTGGTGATATGAAACTTGTTTTGAAGCACATGGTTGACATGTTTGTAGAGGCATATGGTTGATACATACCATATATGATATCTTATGGCACATTGTATGGTGTTGATGGACATGGTTGATGTACATGGGTGTTGTGCATTTTGAGCATACATTTTGGTACATGATGTACTTGGTTGATACTTTGTTCATGATTCTCTATTTCATTGTTGACATATGTTTTTATTCATGATGTTTGGTATGGCATGAGTTTGATTCATCGACAGGTCCAAGGATTGTCATAGAAAGAAAATTTGATCTATGATCTGGTTGAGGAGTAGCATTTGCAGCAGAAACATGTGTTCATATTGCCAAGAAGAAAGGGGGAGACATACCCATAGGGGGATTCATTCTTCTTCCTATGATTATAGGAGGAAAAATATCTATAATTGGAGAAAGAGCACATAGGCATAGTTCGAAGGGGAGAAATGGTCACAAGGGGAATACAAGCGATGTATCTTAAGCATTACATCAGAGTGATATCTCTTGTTCAAAAGGGGGGATATTATTCAAAGGAATATGAAAGGAATTCATATAGGGGGAGTATCCCCATAGAGAGTTCAAGCAAGGGGAGCATCCCCAAGAGGAGAATGACCCTTTTCCATTGATTTCAAAGGGGGAGAGATAGTCACATTGATGTGATTGATGTTTATTGATGGGGATAAATAGTCACATTTATATGATTGATGACTATTGATGTAGAGCATTCCTTGTCTACTTGTTGACATCAATGATTGGTGTTCACATCAATGTTGGTATTGCCATTAATGCCAAAGGGGGAGATTGTTGGATCATGTTGTCATTGATGCCAATGGTTTGATTGATTGATGTCAAGTGATTGATTGATACCAAAGGATTGATTGATTGATATAAAATATAATAAGTATTTTCATTTATGAGAATGGATATATTTCAAGTGGAATCATAGTCATATGATGTCATGCATAGATGAAGATAGATTGATGTGGTTCTTGATATGTTACATATATGAAGATGAATCAATGAGTTCTCATTGATATGATGCATTGTTGGGTTAATGTAAAGATGAATCATTATGGTTGATAAGATGCACACATGGATGAACTCCAAAGTGGTCCCCGTATGGTCAAATATCTCATGGGAAGACACTTTACGGTTGAGTTATCCTTGAAGTATGGTTGGAGAACCCATGCTTGATTGTGGAATAATGAGATGAAGATCAGTGAATTTGTAAGTGAAACTATCCTAGATGGATAGTGCTTGTCATTCCATTTCTGGTGGTATGTGGAATGTCACATAAATCCTCATGGTTTGAGATTTTTGGCCTTATGAATATGGAGGACCCCCGTATGTAGGCTTGAAGCCCCAAAAGGTCAAGAAGTCAAAGAGATTGCAAAGAAGAAATTATTATTTAAATGATAAAGTGAAGTGACAAGGTCAAGGAGGATTATTTAAATAATAAAGTGAAGTGACAAAATCAAAGAAGATTATTTAAATGATAAAGAGAGGTGGCAAAATCAAGGAGGAATATTTAAATGATAAAGTAATGGAGAGCTTTCTAATTATGGAAAGTGGTTAACCCTACAATGATGAAAATAGGTTAAGTGACCTAGAAGATGAAGAGGATAAATAAGAGGCTAGGGTCTCTTGTGAAAGTGTATCTCTTGTGTATCTCTTGAGCATGTATTGAAGATCTATTCTAAGAGAGAGAGAGTATGGAGGATCTCATGGACACATCAAATTTTCGGCAAGTCTGAGGTATTGACGGTGAAAGTTTAGGAAGTTAAGAGACCCTATTTTCTAAGGCATACGTTGGCTGATAATGTATTAGGTTGATTGCATATTGAGTTATACGCGGGTTGTCAGTGTATTGGGGTGCATACGTATGTGGGCTGGAGTGTATTAGGGTGCGTACATGTTGGAAAAACCATGGAAACTTGAAGATATGAAGATGCATAGGCTCTAGATTCTAAGATAAAGCTTCCATAAAGGTCTACAGTGCTCAAATACATCATATCTATCCATTGGTTCAAAAGGTATGGTCACATAGTTGTATTTATGGATACTCTTGTTGTTGTGTGGTGAATGCTTAAGGCATTCATGGTATGGCTGTTGTGATGTGGTTTGTGTTGGTTGATGGAGTGAACAAAACTCTTATGATCTAGTATTGATATTATGGATATGGTATACTGGTTGTTTACAAATGTTCAAGTAGCATTCATATTGTATGGTTGAGAAGAATGAGTAGGCTATTGGAGATATTGGATGTGTTATGACTGGATGTGGGTCAGATTAGACAGTGAGAGACAAAAGAGAATGTGATTGCAAGTTGCAAAGGATCTGAGTGTGTGATAAAATGAAAAACCCTAATTCCTCAGAGGTGATACGTAGGCTATAGTACAGACTGACCGCGTACATACGTGGGATGTAGTGAGCCATGGCCCATACATACGTATGCTGCACTAATGACAGGTCTTGTACCTGTGATAGATTGATATTTGTGGAGGATTGTTGCTCAACTCAGTTGGTGCTGAGGATGTAAGTCGAGTCTTGCATATAGATATGGTGCTCTTGTAGAGTTGTACTCTATCCAATTGTTACTGATAAACCCCAAGGATTGAAGTCCCTAATAAAATGAAAATTGTATATACATCTTGTTTTCTTTGTGTTCCTTTTGGTGATGATTTGTTGATGATATATTGTTGATATTTATTGTTGATATATGTTCTCACTTAAATGATAATAAATGATAGCAATAAGTAATGAGTAAATGGTGATTTCTAACTAATAATTTTTGGTAAAAAGAGCCCCACGCTCATTCACCCCCCCATCTAAGTGTGGTCGATGTGTACACCAATTGGTATCAGAGCGGGCCTTCACTATAAGCCTGAACAAGCTTGGAGGAGATATATGGGCACACAAATGGATGATGAAGTTCCAATACTTTACGAGGAAAAATATTCCACTTGGAGAATAGATATGAGAGTACATTTGAAGGAAATGGGTGTGAGTATTTGGAAGGCCACCATTGGTGGATCAGTTTCCTCGAAGAACAATTCAAATTTTGAAGCTCAAAGGGAAGGAAAGAATAATGATGCATTAGCTCTAAAGACCATTCTTAGTGGACTCTCAAGTCCTATCAAAGAGAGCTTGGGACAATGCACTTCCTCCAAGTATCTATGGCTAAAGCTAGAGGATACATATCAAAGCAAGAATGAAGATATTGAAGACCACTCCATCAAGATCATTAAAGGTAAAGAATCTCCAAAAATTCTTGATTTCATTATTTCTAGATGTGAGATTGAAAGCATTTCAAATGAAGACAAAGAATCCTGTGATGATGTTGGCACAAAAGAAGATCTTGAAAGAATTTCAAATAAAGACAAAGAATCATGTGATGATGTTGGCACAAAAAAAGATCTTGAAGACATTTCAAATGAAGACAAAGAATCATGTGATGATGTTGGAAAAAAGGAAGATCTTGAAGATATTTCAAATGAAGGTAATGAATCCTTAAAGACCCTTGATTGCAATAATTCAAAGAGTGACGATTTTGAATATTTCTCTGCAAGTGAAGAATACAATCTAGAAATAGTTTGTGTAGAGTTTGATGGTAGTTATCCCATGGAAAGGATAGAAGAAGATCTATTAGAACTTCAAAAGAAAGTTGAAGATGGTTTATATGAATATATCAATGAGCATTATTATATATAGTATAGCTATCTTTCAGATAACACTAAGAAGTTTCTTTGGAGAAGTAAAAGGCACATCTTGAAGTTAAGGGAAATGCTCAAGGAACAAGAAGAGAGTAATAAGACTCATTTATAAGAAAAGCAAGAAGAGATCACAAGACTAAAGAATGAAAAAGAAGATAATAAGTTAGATTATGAGATTAGAAAATGTTTTGAAACTATTGTCCATCTCAATACCCAAATTGAAGAAGCCAAAAGGGTAGAGGAACTATTGAAGAATCAAATAAATGAAAAGGAAGAGCCATGTCATAGGCTAGAAGCTGAAGTTGTTGATATTAGAAAGAAAGTAGAGAAGTCAAATAAATTCTTTAATAGCTCACAAATATTGAATGAGATCTTGGAAAGTCAAATATCACCATATGATAAATCAGCTCTTGGATATAAGGGATAAGCTA
>WSFP011479758.1:0-16372 GCA_009831015.1 Picea engelmannii
GGAGGGAGATTTAGCAAGCGTCTGGAACGACGGGGGTTCTGTGGGTCCCTTATGATGTCCGACTAGCTGAGTGAATGTGTGTGAATGGTGGTGAGAGTGATAAATAAACAAGAGCCTTTGTTGCAATTTTTTGAACTTTACACGATATAGATCCAAATCAAATGTAATCAGAAGGGCATCATACATAAAGTGTTTTGATAAGGAAGCATATATGTGGATAGGTGGATTTTGTCCGCGTGGGGGAACAAAGAAAACAAATGCTCGTGTACTAAAAAGACGTAACGTCCTTCCTCTCAAAGTAGTACTGGACCTTCCAATAGCACTCGACAGTGGGGTCTGAAGCCATCGGAAGAGAAACTAATGAAGGATGAAGCAATCAGTTATAATGAGGGGTAGAGGGGGCATATCCCGAAAGAACTAGCGATATTTCCCAATAGCCACACAAAATCCGATCAAGGTGATATTGCAGCCCACAACTGCCACTTTGGTAGATGTCCTAAAATTTGGTCACTAGGTACCTCGGTCAAAGTGCGGCATTTAGATTTTCGGCCTAAGAAATGGGTCACGGGCTGGATCCTGTCCAAGAGGTGGGTGCCTCAAGGGGGGACGCACAGAACAACCGGACCTCGGCCTTCAACCCTTCACGGGCATTTCGAATTCATCGGAGATGAAAAGTTTTGTTTTAAAAAATTTATATAATGCAAAGACTCAAAGATACCAAATTTTTTTTATCTTTAAGGTTAAAAAATCAATGTCTGTTTCAACATAGGCTCCAACTGGGGACCTCGTCTCCCTGCGGGACGAGGAGAACATGCAGACTCAGTGCCTACATTGGGTAATGGGGTCAAAGTTTGTCTTTGATAAACTGTTCAAAAGTAAGGAAAGATCACACGAACAGTGTTGGAAAACCCTTTCAAAACTTATCACTTATTGAAATTCAATTATGATCTTATTCAAACTTTTTCTTCTCATTCTAAAATTGAGTTGATATTGGGATGGTTAGAACAATATTTAGAAGTTCAACAGATTATTAAACATTTCAGCTTGCATCAATCGAAACAGAATTCATCAATTTTAAAACTAGGAAGCTCCATTTGACTTAAGACGAATGTCCAGTTTTTTGAAACAATGATAACTAGAATATATTATAGATAAGTGTGACACCCTTACAGATACCTCAGACATTGCTTCACTACCAGCAGGCCTATTCAATACCCCGGTGAAGTTATCTGTCCCTTTTTACTGAATTTCCTTTCACCGCTTTAAATGCTAATTTTATTTCTCAGACATTGCTTCACTGCCAGCAGGCCTGTTCAGTACCCCGGTGAAGTTATCTATTTTATACTTTCAGACGAGGGCAATCATTTAAATGAATTTCCTTTCATCGTATGTAGGACTAGATGGGGGCAATCAGTTATGAATTTCCTTTCACCATCTGTCTTATATTTAGCTCAAAATTATGAAGCAGGGGCAATCAGTGATACTTGATATACCAGGGTTGGTGATCTGTGTACAATTTTATAATCAAGGTCTGTCCACTTGTTTTGATTATTCTAGGTCAATGTTTCTCAACCTTCAAAACTTCCTAAGTTAGTAGAGAAAAGGGGAAACACTTTCAAGGGATCTTCTTTTGAGCAAGCTAAAAAGTTCAAAAAAACTGTTAAACAACTTACGATATACAGATTTAATCCCAAACTTAACCATTTTTAGTCAGAGGGAAAAAGATGAATATTGACCTATCTGAACTCAATCATTTGATAAATTTTCAATTTAATACAAAATCCCTTCAATTTCCAGGTACATGACTCAACCTTCAAACTTTACTTCAGAATAGTCTTATGTTAATTTGTCAAACTCATGTGCAAAACGTGAAGAAGGTGTGAATTTACAGACTTGAGATATATCTGCACAGGAAAGCAGGGCATTTAGTCTTATGTCTTCGAAGATACGAAGACTAGACAGGCTCCTGGCCGACTGCTCAGGCAGAAACTATCTCAGAGACACAAAATTATTTTTCTTTATATTTTTAAGATTTTATAAATTTTTATTTTTGACATATTAACTTTTTTATTTTTTAACAATTTGAGCAAGAAACTTGTATGTACACATTTATTTTATTTTAATTTAATTTTTATTTATTTATATATTTATACAAGATTTTTATTTTTTATTTTTTTTTATTCCATGTAATGCTTTAAGAAACGCGCATTAACAGGAGCATTTATGATCTTACCATCTAGATTTTCCAATAGAAAAGAGTTGTTACCTTCAGAAGATGATATTTTAAAGGGTCCATACCAGATGTGATCAAATTTACCGTTTTTACCTGAATCTTCCTTTCGAGCATCCCACCTTAGAACTAGATCTCCAAGAAGAAAATTTATGTTCTTGGCCTTGCGATCAAAAAGCAGCTTCATATTATCCTGGTACTTCTGTAACTTTTCGTCTATTACATCCCTGTGCTGTTGGACTTCAATTAATTGGTTTATTCTTCTGGTGAGAGGATTTGGCTCTTCCTTCTCATCCTGCCACAGCTTCATAACAGGAAGTGCTAAGTTTATGGGTAATACCACATCTGTGCCATAAACCATTTGAAATGGTGAGGTACCAATAGATTTTTTCGTTCCTATTCGATTTGCCCATAAAGCATACTTTAAATGTAAGTGCCAAGATTTTTTATTTTCCTTTAAGACCTTCTTAATTATGCTGATCAAACTCTTGTTAGAAGATTCAGCCAATCCGTTTCCTTGTGGATAGTATGTTGTAGAATGTCCTAACACAATGTTATATTTTTGACAGAAACTAATCATTGCCATCGACTTGAAAGCTTGAGCGTTATCTGTTACTATTTTTCTGGGACATCCGAATCTTGCCAAGATATTTTCTTCCAAAAATTCTATAACCACTGAGTCAGTGGCTTTCCTGGTAGGAATTGCTTCCACCCACTTGGTGAAATAATATGTGGCAGTGAGAATCCACCTATGTTGGGCGCTTGAATGTGGATTTATCTCACCGATGAAATCAAGCCCCCATTGCTGGAAAGGGGCTTCTGTTTTGACTGGAACTAACGGCATAGCTGATAACTTCTGTTTCCCAGTGAAAAACTGACAAGGGTTACAGGCCCTTACCTTAGCATTTACATCAAGAAACAGCTTGGGCCAATAATAACCAGCCCTTAAAATTTTGTATGTTGTTGCTCTCCAGGCATGATGTCCTCCACAGACCCCTTCATGAAACTGATTTATGACTTCCTCTGTCTCTGATTCAACCAAACAAACTAAGAGGAAACCAAGTGGGTCTTTCCAGTATAACTTTTTCTCAGAAATGCAATATTTAACTGCATGTAATTTCAATGTTCTGGCTTCGGAAGCTGACAATTCATCTGGACATTTCAAAGTTAAAAGATATGTTACTATATCTTTATACCAATCAGATGAAATGAATTTATCCTCAACCTTGTTTTCAATCATTTGATCATCGATTTCATTCATATCTATCCAACCTTCTTCCTCTTGAGCATTGTTCATTCCAAGAGCCCGAAAATTAGATTCAGCTAACAATCTGGCTAAACCCTGTCCTTTAATTAATTTGGTTGGCTTGACATCCAAGTCAAATTCCTGAATTTTTGCAAGCCATCTGCCCCTCTTACCGTCACTGTCAGCTTGCACTAAAATGTCTTTCACAGCGCTGGTGGGTACGTATGCAATGATTTTGGAATGTAATACATACGTTCTGAAAGCCTTCAGTGCTTTAACCATTGCGTAAGCTTGTTTCTCCATTATATTGTATTTCAGCTCAGTGTCTCGGAGGCACTTACTGAAAAAAGCGATGGGTTGCTCGAAACCCTCTTCATTCTTTTGGAGGAGAACAGCAGCCAATGTATGTTCTGAAGCAAATGAAAAGATGAAGAACTCCTTCAGATAGTCTGGACTGGCTAGCACCGGAGCTTCACTTATAACTTTTTTAATGTGAGCGAAGGATGCTCTTGCTTCTGTTGTCCACTTAACTTCGCTATTCTTCCTGAGCATATCTGTTATCAGTTTAACAATTTCAGCAAAATTAGGAACGAATCTTCTCAAAAAAATTATTTTCCCTAAAAAAGATTGAATCTCTTTAACATTTCTGGGAATAGCTAATGTTTCTATGGCCTCTACTCTCTTCGGATCAATTCTTATACCATCTCTAGATACTATATGTCCTAACAATTTGCCCTCCTGCATGGCGAAATGAGATTTTTTGGATTTAATGAAAGACCATACTTACGACATTTTTCAAAAGTTTGTTTTAAATGAATAATGTGATCTTCATCTGATTTTGAAAACACAGTAAGGTCATCTAGATATATAACTACAAACTTATCTCTTTCACCAACAAAGGCAATATCCATTGCTCGTTGAAATGTGGCTCCTGCATTCATTAATCCAAATGGCATTTTATCATACATAAAAGTACCCCAAGGAGTGGTGAATGCAGTCTTTTCCTTATCAGATTTACAAACAGCAATTTGGTTATATCCTGAAAAGCCATCAACCATGGACATTCTAGTGGCTCCTGCTACCTTTTCCAGTACGTGATCCATTTTCGGTAGAGGATAGTTGTCTTTAAGAGAGGATTTGTTCAGATTTCTAAAGTCAACACATAATCTGATCTCTCCATTTTTCTTTCTTACTAGTACTAAATTGGCAACCCAATCAGAATATCTCAAAGGGACAATAATTTTAGCATCCAAAAGTTTTTTAACTTCTTTTTCAATAACAGGTAATAAGATTGGATTAAACTGTCTAAGTTTTTGTTTGAAGGGTTTTACACCTGGTTTGAGTGGTATTTTGTGTTCTATCACCGAGGTGTCATAAGTTTTCAAATCCTCGTAAGACCATGCAAACACATCTTTATATTTTTTCAATAACTCTGTATATTTATTTTTATTTTCTACTGACAAAAATTTAGATAATTTGACCATTTTAGGATTATTTACAGTTCCTATGTTACAGTCTTCAACCTCTTCTGGTTGAGGTTGCAGAGTGGTTTTAGAAGGCATATCGTCTTTGTTGAAGAGTCTTTCCAAAGGTATCAGACCTTTGGGGATTTGATTATTTTTTAAAACAAGCATCCGGTGATTATCTATTTTATCATGAAATTCTTTTTCGTCTTCGCCTTCCTGCATGATCCAAAAAGGATCATGTTGATTCTCTTGATCATTATATATTTCTGAAAATTCATCTACAGTTTCGAGAAACTTCCTAAGTTGTTCATCATCTTCAAAAACTTGCCAATGTTGTACATTATCAGGTATGGAAGGTCGATGTCTCATTTGAATATGGTATTTCAAATTAAAAGACGTTGGGGGGTCGAATGTTGAAGCAGCTTTGGCTAAGGCATCGGCATGTTGGTTTTCGGATCTAGGGACAAAATGAAAATTCACGGAAGTGAAGAAATTTTCAACTAAATCCCATACACAGTTTCTATAAGTCCTTAGCCTAGGATGTTTTGCTTGGTATTGTCGGTTTACTTGTTTTATGATTAATTCGGCATCCCCGAATACTTCAATATTTTTAATTTTCATTTTTTGTGCAGCTTCTAAACCGAGTACTAAAGCCTCATATTCACATAAATTATTCGTACAGTCTACATACCACTGGAGCCTATAAGAAAAAGGTATTACAAATTGATCGTCAGGGGTGATAAGGAGTACTCCAGCTCCAGCTCCGTGATAAGAAGAAGCTTCGTCAAAGAACATCTTCCATGTACCATTACTATATACATTTTCTTTTATTTCATTTTTTTGAACTTTTTCTTCTGTACCTTTGTCATCTATATCTATCTCAAAATCATCATCTAGCGATAAAATACAGTTTCCTAAATCTTGGTCTGCTATATATACTGGGTGATTTGTAGGATTTTTAGGGTCACTCACAGTAAATGCCATTCGAGTTTCCCTGTATAGACGAGTGAATTGTCCTCCAAAAACAGGGATCATCGCGTATGTCATATCTAACTGAATGGATCCTCCAAGTTTAGCACCCCAAGATCTAGATAGCAGCATTCCATACTTTGGTGGAATATCTGCAACTACCACATCCATAAGAATGCTTTTAGAGGGTATATGAGCTAAGTTAACCACTCAGTCTTTGATCATCCCTATACATTTAACCCTCCTAGAATCGAAAGAGTACAAATCACCATATGGCCTAGTGACTTCAAGACCAAGTTTATCCATTATTGCTTTGGGCATGACATTATGTGAAGCTCCAGAATCTAACATACAATTGTGCAAAAGGTGGTCAAAAATAGTAAGTGTGATAAAAAAGGGAGCTACAGTATGTTTGGGACCTTCTACATGCAGACCGAAGGATACGATAGGTCTATCGTCTTCTAAATTGATTGTGTCCGCTTGACTTTCCTTTTCAGAAAAATTAATCATTTTAGCTATTTGTTTCCGGTATATCGGATTTTTGGCTAATTCGACAAGGGGGATAGGAATTTTAATCTTGTTTATTTCGTTTTCTAAGTTAAAGTTTCCTACGGCCTTGTCGTTCTCGATATGCGGGGCTTCCATAACCTTTTTCTCATTTTTTCGTTGTGGTGTAACCTTATTTTCTTTTACAGGGGTTTGAATATTTACAGGATTAGTTCCTACTGACTCTAACTGTACAGGTTTATCTGTTATATTTCTGTTTGCAAACTGTTTATCTGCAACTTTAGGATTTTCCTCATTAGTATCATTTCTAAGCAAAACCCTTTTTGCTTGAATATTAGGAAGATTTTTATTTCTCGACCTTAGATTATATCTTCCTTGCAAATCAGCGATGATGTCATCTGCAACACTTTGATAAGCATAATCATCAGTTGCATTGTCATTAACTGTATCTTCTTATTTACTTTCCTTCATCAACGATGCCTCATAATCTTGTCTAGACACATAAGGATACATGTTATCATCACCAAGACATTCAATGTCTTCGTCCAACTGTTCAAATCCACCAAAGTCTTCTTCTCCGATATAATCTTCAGTTTTAAAAGGTGCTTGAACTTTCTGATCTTTGTTTTTTATCATTTTATGTGGTCCTTGTGGCTCAGGATTTTTTCGAAAATCCTTTCGGGGAAATTATCCCTTCTAGGTTTTTCTAATTCCATTTTAGAAATTTTATTGGAGAGTTGTTGGATGACCCTAGCCATCTCCTCTATTTTGTCTCCAGCAGATTTCCCTGACCCTGAAGGTCCACTTTGTTCTTTAAATTTTCTATTTTCTTTATTTACATTCTCTGTCTTTGCTTTAAGCTTTCCAGATGCCATCATATTAGATTCAATTTCTACAACATCATCTTGCATCTTAGGAAGATCTAAAGACCGTCTCTCCCTCAACAATAAAGCAAAGTCAGGATCGAAAGCTCCAGCATAGGTTACTTTGGCTGAAGGTTGTGATGGCTTAACTTCAGCTGGAATTTTGTTATATAGTTTATTAAATCTTTGTGTAAATTCCAATATTGATTCAGAATTTTTCTTTTTTAAGGCACCGAACTCTGTTAGGTAGTAGAGGTGATCTTTTCTCTCACCCCATTGTCTAATGAATGCTCTCTCCAGCTCGTCATAAGATGTTAATGAACCAGCTGGTAAGGACCTAAACCAAGTTCTTACTTGTCCTTCAAAAGTTTGAACAAGTAATCTGGAATAGACATCTTCATGTTCTATTCCCAGAATGTCTGCAAATTGATCGAAAAAATTAATATGTTCTTGTGCGGTTAGATCACCCTCCCCTGTGAATTTAGGGAGGCTCTTCATATAGTTTTCGGGAAGATCATGAAGAGGGGCAGGAAGAACTAAGGGAGAGTACCTAGCAGCCACTTTGGCAAAAATTCCAGGGACTAGTATTTGATTCCCTCCTCCTCCACCACCTCCGCCACCTCCTACAACATTTAGTCCTGCCATGGTTGGATTTGGAACTGAAGTTAGGACAATGTGTGGGGGAGATTATGGGGAGACAGGAGATGAGACTTCAGGAAAAGAAAATGTGTCAAAAGAGGGTGGAAGCGAGAGCGACCGTTCTAGAGTTTCAGAAGAATTTGATTTTGCAAAATCAGACTGATCTGTAGTGTAATTTAATAAAAGGGTTTGTTTAAATAATTTTCTTGATTTTAAGATTTTCTCCGGATTCGAGACTGGTGATGTCTGTTTGATATCCAGGTTTTTTCTAGTGTTTTTATGGCTACTAGCCAGTTTAGCAAATGTGGAGTCACCAAGTGAAAGATAACTTTAGCCTTATAAGGTTTTATGTTCTTGTTCACTATCAAAAACAGAAAATTGTCGATGTCATTTTTTCCCAGGGAAATTATTCGTTACTTCGTTCCCCGGCAACGGCGCCAAAAAGATGTTGTTCCTGAGTTTGTGTTTTAAGGCTCTAAAACACACCGTCAAGGCATCCAAATATGATAATACTTTTAAAACAAAGAAACAAAGAAAAGCTTGATCAGACTCAGTTTCTCAACTGTCTCTGTCTCGCTTCCCGTTGTTCTTGGATGGTTATGTCACGTTCAATCACTGCCCATGATCGTTCTAACTCGGTTCTATTTGTTGCAGTTTGTAAGATGGTATTAAATAGGTTCAATGCAATGCTTGTTTGATCCTGTAGGCCAGGTTCTACATTGGGTTGTCTACCGTTAGGAACTGTCATGAGTGGTAGGGTTTTATATGTTTATAAAGGGGTTTTTAATAGGTTTGTTACTTCAGACTTTCGGAGAAAATGTTAATGAACAATTTTAAAACCTAAAACAGAAAAGTAAAGACGCAATCAAGGTCGTTTCCTGGTTTGTGACAATTTCGAGTTTGTAAACAGTGAAACACAATAGAAAGAAATATAAGGCTTTAATCTGGAAAGAATCTTATATTTCCATTAACAATAATGAAAGAGACAGAGGATTTCTAACAAAAGAAAATATTAAGGAACAGAAGGTTACAGGTCTTAAGATCACTGAAGCAATCTCAGAGGAAAAACTGTAACACTTTCAACATCCAAACCAATCTGATACCATAAACAGCGGTTGCCTATAATTTCCAATTGATTTATTTGCTAGAAACATACATTAAGAGGAATATTTAACAGATGAAATTAGACAAGGGAAAGAACATAGTCACGAATTGCAGGATCCAGAATCTTGTTGCGAATTTAAATCTGATAAACTTTAAAACTGGTAGTACAATAATCGGCCTTCTCCCAAAAATTCTGAAGCCCTGTTTCAGCCTTTTGAAATTACATTTATACATTTCTGTCCAAAACTTCCGTTGTTAACTAACCAACTTCCTAATCTCTCAGTTGCATAAACTATTGCCAACCGTTAACAATTTATTACAAAATTCTAAAAATAGAAATATTTATAAAGTTTTAACTTTGAGTCGAAGAGCTTTTTTTTATCTGCTTCGGCCGCTTGAGCGTGTTTTTCTAAAAAGTTCACTAAGACCTTAGGAGCCTCAGGTATCTCGTTTGATTCAAAAGAAAAGAAATTTCTTTGTAGACCTGGCAACTGGGTTGCAACTGTTTTCTCTGTGGATTTAATTTTTTCCAATCTTGAACTGGGAGCTATCATTAGTTTCTCAATTTCTGCCATATTGACCATCTTGATATTTGAGATTTCAGCTTTCTTCTCTTCCAGTTCCTGCTTTGTCTTCAGTTGACACCCGTCAATGTCGATTTCCCCTAATGAATCGGAAAAATCATCTGTCCCTATATGTGTTGATTCTTTTTCAATGAAATCAAAAATCTTTTGGCAATCTTCGTTGACCTCCTTTGTAATTCTTTTATAACTTTCCAAGTTTGTTTCCCAAACCTTTATCATTGCATCTCCTTTCAACTGTTCTGAAATGGATAACTCCTGTGACTTTCCAGTTTCTTCCTTCTGTAAAGCAGTTATTATTCTTTGGAAATAATTTCTTACCGCTTTAGCTTCCCTTTGTTTTTGCACTGCCTTGTCCATAGATCTCTTAGATTATTGATAGTAATTCTGGATCATTTCCAGATTACAGAAAACCTTCTGTTGTTCTTCCTCAATACTTACATATATCTCTGATGCTTTATTCTTGAACTGGTCTATCTCAATCACTTGATTGGCAATGGAAATGATTTTATTTTGCAGAGCTTTATTTTCATTTCCCAGCTGTTGTACTTGGTCCTGAGTTACCTGTACCATACTCTTTGCTTCATCCAGATTTTCATTTAGCTTTTGAATTTCCTGGATATCTTTTAGTCTGGCTTGCTCAAGACCTTTTTGTATTCCCCAGCCGATTATTTTTTCATTTTCTTTCAACCTACCCTGTAGCTGTGTAATTTCCTGATCTTTCTGCTCAATCATAGTGATTAAATTTCCTACGGAGTACATATTAGCCGATGCTATGGCCCCCATAGTCCCTGCTAACTCTGTAGCAAATTCACTTTCTTTTATCTTTTTCCCATCAATAATAATTTTGTGTTTTTTAACTGTTCTTTCTCCTACAGGATGTAATTTCTATTTCAGCACAGCTCTCCATTTTTTGCTGAACAAATAATCCGATGAAGGTATTTCATCTCTGCTAATTGGTTCTAAGTCACTTACGTACAGAACTTCTTCATGAGGATTCCCAAAAGTAGCTTGTAGTGGGGTTAATGCTGTAATGGGACTCCCAAGTTCCTGTGAAACTGTTCCCCCAACTGTTTCTAGAATATCATCAAGGTTTATTGGATTTGTCTCTGCTCCTTTTCCTTTTTCTGTTTGTGTTTCCTTGATCTGGGAACTTTCTGGATTCTGAGGAGGAGTCTCAGAATCTTTCAATTTACCTTTAACACTTATATCATACTGAATAATGGTTTCAAAACCTGGAGGAATGGTTTCTGGCACTTGCTCTGATGTTGACACTTCGCCCTGCAAAATCTTTGGCAAACACTGTCTTCTATTTCTTTGAAAGGATGTAAACCCCACCTGTGCATCAGGTGACAGGGTTTTAGCTCTGCTCTGAACTTCCTCATATGGACAGGCTCTGTACAAGAATCATTCCAACTCCAATTCATTAATGGGAATGGAGTCTTAAAGCAAATATCATCCATTATATAAGCCGACATATAAAAGGCCACTGGTTGTCCCTTTGCCCTAGCTGTTTTGTAGTTTATAACTTCTGAGGCAATGTTATCTGATAATATTTTATGCCAATTGGAACTACGCCCTTCTGAAACTTCTTCTAAAAATGGTGTCCAGTCTGCATTGAAATGAAAAGGATCTTTTCTTCCAAAGAGTCTACATAACATCATTCCTAAATACACCATGTATTCATTTAGGGAAGCTGTGGCATAAATTCCATGTTCATTAGCTCTAAACCTGTTCTCATCTCTTGCCCATCTTTTAATCATATCAGGGTATGTTTGGCCACCTTCTACACATTCTTTTTGTTGAAAAGCAGCGACAAACTCTTTATTAAAAGTGTGCCTATAATTTGGAGATAGCTTATACATTACTTGTATATGTTCGGGCCTGAATGAGCCAATAACAGCTCCTTGCTCATTCAGGATACTTCTTGTCGGAATATCCACCTTATCTAGTGCCCAGGCAACCATATCTGTATATGAAACCAGTCTCGGACGTGCTGCAACCTTATGAAGACCTGTTTCGGCGATGTCTCGGAGATGGTTTTCTGTGCCATTGTTCGAATATGAAAGTTCATCCTCCATTTTCTCTACAATTGCGGCCCATGATTTAACATTGTGTACTACTCCAGCTGCAGTAGTATCTGAAATGATATCGCCTTCCGGTTGTTCTTCGGTTTTCTTTGAGGCATTTTTGGGCGCCATAACTGTATGTTCACCGGCTCTGTGTTCAGTACCTCAGCAGCAAGAGTTCAAGAAAACAAAATGCCAATACTGGAACAGTCTCAAAGAGGAGGAAAGAACTCTGTGTTAACTTGAATACCTGTAGCATAGCAGAATTCAGCTTCGAAATAATGTAAACGTTTCAAAAATTATTTCGAATATATCGTAAAATCTTCGAGATTTGTACTCTGTTATGAAATAAATGCAAAAGATATTCCCGATAATGTGCTTTTAATGTTTGTACCTGAGTCTTTTCGATGTTTTTCAAATATGATAGAAACTTACCAAATTAAATAATTATTGCATTAATGGTCATTTATTAAAAGTTTAAAACCTTACACTTTGTTTTGAAGAATGATTAATTAATGTTAATTTTGATTTGAATTGAGAACACTTTCATCGGGGTTTCGGAACTTTCGATGTCAAGAAAATAAGTCATCGTAAAACCCCGATCGCCGAAATGGCGGTGTATTATTTAGTTGAAATCTTATTTTTATCTTAATTAATCTAGATTAGATTTTCGGGATTTCGTTAACCAAGAAATCGGAAATCGGGAAATCGGGGATCGGGGGATCGGGAAAATTGATGATATGAAAATTGTCGCTCACAGAATCACGAATCGCGATTTCCCGATAAGATTAACTTAAAGTTTTAGAACCCTTTTTTAAATGTGATTTAAGTAAATGATGGATTAATCAAGGATTAATGTATCGGGAAATCGGGGATCGGGGTTTCGCTATTTGATTTGTATTGAAAATTGTTATTTCAAAGCTGCGAATCCCGATATCCCGATATGAATTTAACATTTCTTCAAGTTTTATCAATATTATTTGAAAAAGTGTTTGGAACATACGTTCGTTTAAATTTTAACCATTTTTTTTCCAAAAAAAAAAAGTCACAAAGGCATTTCGAATTCATCGGAGATGAAAAGTTTTGTTTTAAAAAATTTATATAATGCAAAGACTCAAAGATACCAAATTTTTTTTATCTTTAAGGTTAAAAAATCAATGTTTGTTTCAACACCAGGTGTGCGCGGCTTTTAGTGTCCACAGTCGCACATGTGCACTTTTCCTGTGTTTCTTGATGGCGCATGTGTGCGCGCGCCCTGTATAGTCATAGCGCATCCTGATTTTATAACTGGTTGTATAGTTTTGGACCTTCTGGAAATGCTTTTTTGGTAATTTTGGTCCATGGGTGAACTAATAGTTGTTTGAAGATGATGGATTCCTGTAACCATTTGCGAACGAAATTTCAGTGATAACAATTGGAACCTATATTGACATAATAAATTAACTTTCTTGATGATTAGTCTTTGAATTAGGTTGTCAATGAGAAATCCCTTTAATATGCTACAATACTAAGCATTCCCATAATGGTTGTGATTATGCCAAAAAAATTGTATTGTAGTTCCTTTCACCTCAATTAGGCACACAGTTCATACAAGTTAGAAAGTAGAAAAAAATTATCACCACAATAAGTAAAAGAGTGGTTCATTCTTTACCCAACCGAACTTTTGCATTTAGATTAGTCCCATGTCCCAAAGATATTTCCATTGCTAGTGTTCATACATGGTCATACTTATATATTAGTTAGGCCCTAACCATCATTCATTATTAGTAGATTAGTTATGGTTATGTTGGCTTAGTGGTAGGTTACACCATGCTCACTTTATATCCTATTCATAATAAAGAAGATTCATTTGTATAGGCATATTGTCTTGTGCATTGGATATATTGTACAAGGAGGTTTCCCCCTTGAAGTGGCTTATTATGCATTGACTCTTTATCATTCTCACAGTGTGGACATACTTATTCTTTCTATTCTTATGCTATTTGGGAAATTCGGTTCATAACATTTGGTTTCAGAGCATATGATCCTTAGGTTTGGCTCCTTCTAACAAGTCATCTTAGCATTTTCGTTATAACTCTTTTCTAGGCATTTTCAAATAGGAAATATTTAGGTAGTTGAGGAGACGTAGCAAATAAACTGTGGTAAAATTTCCTATTTTAATTTGCTATAGTTTTCAGGTTACATCTATGGAAGTTAGGGTTTTTTACTAGTCCTAAAACTAGTCTCAATCAAGTGTTATGGGTAAAATATTTATACTTGAATCTAGTGAAGTCCAAATGGAGTGACATAAGTGTCATTGGAAAGAAGAAAGATAATAGTATTTCATGACCAAATTTTGGAAGTAGATCTGAAAAATGGGACATGTGGAATTCCATACAAGTTCTCTCTCTAAAAAGGGCAAAAAATCAACAAGTTTTAGGAAAGTTACCATAACTTCTCCTTTGCACATCAAAATTTAGTCAAACTAGTGGCATTGTAGAGGAAACATATCAAGATACTACATACCGAAATGTTAGACTCGAGGGTGCATAAATTTCGTATTTATATTAGGTACAATATTAGCCTACAGAGCAGTCTCCAAATCGAGGTGTTAAAGGTATGTAACTTACATTTGACATAAATTTGATTGAAAGATTTGTCTTGGGTGATTAAAAAAGTGGGTAAAGTTAATATGTAGAAGAAATATAGATAAATATTAGTGTTATCCCACGTTCTAAAGGGTGGTGAAAAACATTCTACACCAATTAAGCCTCTAAAGAGCTCAACCATAATTCATGAAGAAAGTGAAGATATACATAACCATCTATCCAAAATAGAGAACCAATTTAACTAATTCATTGATAAGTCGATGAAAAATGTCGATTTGGTAAATACAAAAAGATAAATAGAAACAAAGATGGAATAGATGGAACAAAAGAGCGATCAAAATATGGAACAAATGAAATAGAAGATGGATTAGGAACAAAGATGGATCAAAAGATGGAATGGATCAAATAGAAGATGGTGGCCATGTTCATACAAACCCTAGATGACAGGCTCACTAAAAGTGATAATGTGGCCAGAGGGACTTGGGAAAATAAAGGTAGTATTCATATTGAACAACATTCCATTAATACGCATATGCTAGGAGGATTTAACTCTAATATTGGAGCTAATCATGGATGGGTTCCTTAAGGTAACCACTTTCCCAATGTTGAATTAAGGAAGTTTCATGGAATAGATGATTTTACATGGGTGAACCAAATAGAGAAATACTTTGGATTGCATAGTATTATGGATGATAAACAAAGGATTTTCTTAGAAACTCTATACTTTGAGACAAAACCCTATCAATGGTATCAATGGGTAGTTAAAAGGAAGACTCGTTCTTATTAGTATACCTGGGGTTTATTTACAAGAGACTTAGAAGCACAATATGACAAACTTTGGGACCAAGACTACTTTATTCAATTGACAAGAATCGAGCTCTTAGGTGATGTTGAAGATTATAATTCAGAAATTTAGGTACTACCCACAAGGGCGGATAACATAAGCGACAAACATCTATTTGAAGCTTACATGGGTGGATTAAAAGAATAAATTTAAACATGATCTTTGCTTAAAACATCCTATAAATTTTATGGAAGATATGCAATATGTTCATCACATTCAAGCTAAGAATAGGGCTACACACATGTCTATCACATGAACATATATAGGAATCACATATAGATTTGTGCCTTATATGGAAACCTTGCATCAACCTACTTGAATATCATAGAAGGAAATGGATGAAAGAAGAGCAAAAATACCATGCTCTTGTTGTAATAGAAAATGGTCAAAAGGACATAAATGTCAAGAAACAAAATTGTTCGCTTTGGAAAATAACGATAAGGAGGAAATAGAGACATATGCACAAATGGGTGAGGAAGAACTTGTGAACTGAAAAGAGAAGGAAAAAGATGTAGAAATTTTGCACAACATAGATCCAGACATGTGTGAAATATCTATTCATGCATTGGTAGGTTTGTCAGCACCTCAAACCCTTAAGATTGTAGGATACCTTAAGAAGAAAAATTCCATAGTGCTTATTCATTCAAGTAGTACACATAACTTAATTGATAAAAGATTAACAAAGTGCCTTAATTGTTTTGTGTATCTAGTCACAAATTTTCAAAGTTTGGTTGTTAATGGGGGAAGTATTGATTTTGTAATAAATTGTCATGACCTTAAACTTAGTGTGGGAGAATATAACTTAGCAATCCCAATGTATTCCATTCCCATTGGAGGTGTATATGTTCTTCTAGGGATTCAATGGTTGAGAACATTGGGTATAGTTTCTATAAACTATAATGAGATATTCATGAGATTTTAATTGGAATGAATTCAATATGAACTCAATGGGTTAAAATCTACACCCTCTTAGATTACCATCTCTCATAAAATGGAAAAGCTCCTAAAAAAGAGTAGTAGTGGAGTCATGGTTAGACTTTATTCTATGGAATTAAAGCAAGAAGAGGAAAATTCTAGAAGAATTAAAATGCACCTTGGAAAAGCACCATAGGGTCTTTTAAGAAATTCCTAGGGGCTACCTCCATCTAGAGATCATAAACATCAAATTGAACTAATACCTAGAAGTACTTCTCATAATAAAAGGCTTATATATATCCACATTACCAAAAAGGGGAGATTGAAAAAATGGTGCAAGGCATGTTGGAT
>ML880269.1:0-10658 GCA_009831015.1 Picea engelmannii
AATTGTGACATTATATTAGACATTTTAATTTCTTTAAAATTGTTTAAAATACTTTGGAAAATTCTGATTTCTGCATTTTAGAGATTCTCAAAAACGATGTATAGAAACTATATCTTTGAAATTTTGAAGTGTGACACATTTTGATTTCTTTAAAATTGTTTAAAATAATTTTTGTTACATTTAATGAATATTAATTTAAAAAAAAATTGTGATAAAAAAAACTATTTCACCATATTATAATAAAAGTGAGTATTTCATCTTTTACTAAATGTTTTATATTAAAATAAATTTTATTTTATACCTAATGGATAATGCCTTTAACACATTTGATAGAGTCACACATTTGTTGGGTGGTGACAATTTGTTAGAGGTTTTTCGAGCTTTAGCTTTCCATATGTTTGAAAAGGGTTACATATTTCTTGTGTAAATGTACACGCTTTTGAAGTGCTTCATTAAGACTTGTAAAACTATGCTTCATTAAGACTTGTAAAACTATTTCTCCACTAGTTGATTGACCAATAAGATATCTTGCCTCTTTATTGGTCTCCCCTGTATCATGTGTTATCATTCTCTATTTCTTTGTTTATTAATTCGTTTTTTTTGGCAGGCTTGAGCACAACAATTGGTATCAAAGCAACGTTAGGGGGCGTAAAGTTGCAAAGACAGAGGAAGCGACAAAGGCCTATTGGGAGGTGAACGCTCTGATTCTGTACAAGAGCACGTTGGGGATTCCTTTCTTGGTGCTCAAGTACACCATGACTGTGGAAAGGAATGTTGGTCTCCAGTTTTGATCATGTTTTTGCCTATATTATATCACAAAGACCTCCATTTCCATACCCAGTACCACCCCTTCTGGCCTTGTTTTGACACAGTTGACATCTCTTTACCACTCAATGGGGTTACTCAAGGTATTTTTACGTTTCAAGTTATTTTTATGTATTTTGATACTTTAAATTAATATTGAAACTAATGTGGCTTGAGTTAGGTACTATTTCTATTTTGAAACAGGATTTGCCAGTACCAGGTACCAGCTCGCACCCCGTGGAGATACCAACGAAGCTGCTAAAGATTCGCGCGTTATGGCCAGAGTGGGAGACAGTGCGATTTACATGACAGATGGAGTCATCACTCATATGATGATTGAAGGCACAATGATAGAACCGAGTTGTTAATATTTCATGATTCACACTTCGTGACACTACGTGTCACGAAGATGTGAAGACCGTTTTTTTAACTGATTTCAAGCTATTTTCGGATCTGGGATCCGTTTGAATTAATGTATTTTTGCTTTAAACTGTTATTGAGGAGGATCTATATATAACCAGAGGATCACTCCTAAAAGACGTTGGGTTATGTTATGTTATGAATACACATTTCTGAATACAATCTGCTGTTGCGTTATGTTATTTGACTGTCATACGATTTGAGTTATTTCTCTGAGTAAATGGAGCGTGAAGCATGGCTAGTGTTTGCGTAGAATGATTGAGTAGTTCTGGTTCTTTCTTTCGGCGATTGTACCTTTTGGTTGGGCCGGCCAAACAGGTTCAAGTCGATGCTTTTCTCTGTCTTAGATTTAGTTTATTTCAGTGTTTTAGTATTTGCATGCATGATAGCTTAGAGTTTGGAAATTAACTTGTTCAGAATCGTGCTAAAATATCCTTCAACTGTATCGTTTCCAGCATATTAATATCTTCTATGTTGATGAGTATTGAACACATGGTTGATTTCTGTAGAGTTTAGAACATGAACTAGGTTTGCTTTGATTCCAGTTTTCAATCTGAACATAACATAGAGTTTGAATGTACTTTATTTTGGTTTAGGATAGTTAGGTTACTTTGCTCTGTTAGATAGTTAGGTTGCTCTACTTAGTTAGGATAGTTAGGTTGCAATTGAATTAGAGGAAGCTTCCGGTACCAGTAGGGTAAGTAGGGTATTTCCTTATTTTTCCTGTAGATAGATTTAGATTTATTTTCGATACTTAGATTAAAAGAATTCTAGGAAATAATCTTTTTGTTGATGAATTAAATAGGAGATGATAAGTTTCAGGATAGTCATCAGGATTCAGTTTTTGAGAGTGAGTTTGTGTTTTCTTTTAAGAATAGCCTTTAGATAGGAAGTAGAATCTTACCTGCACATACAGTGTAGCACCTCTAAGTTTACTTACCCTGGTTTGACAATTCAGTGTTTCAGGTCATTTAAAATCTTTAATGTAGCAGCCTGACAAGGAATATTGTGACAAGCAACGTGCATGCGATGTGGGTGAGTGGCCCGACGTTATGGGAGCTCATGTTGGAGGTGTGCAGTAGGAGCGATGCCTTGGTGGTGGGCAAGAACACGGTGTGCCACAACAATCCATAGTTGTCCATGAGACAGGCAGGGGGCACTCGCTGCTCAAGATTGTAATGTTGACGCCGATGGATCTGCTGGAGAAGGCTAAGCTGTGGGACATATCAGAGTCTTGCACAGTCATGGCCAAGCAGAGTGGAATGCATCAAGAATTCCAGTGGAAGCTTGCATCCAAAGGCATGGAGGTGGTGGAGTTCGATATTCTCATCCCAAGGGCCATGATGGAGATATTTTCCGCAGGCGGGACAAGAGTTTTTTTTATCGGTATTGTGGGAGTGTGGAGGGGTTCTATCAACCTTGGAAAATAGTTTTTTTTTTTATCGGTGTTGTGGGAGTGTGGAGGGGTTCTATCGCCCCCCACCATCGTCGATGGTTTGATTCACAAGGTGATGGCGTTCGTGGCTCCGAAGGTGATCGGATGGGAGAGAGCCCCATCTCTGGTTTGGGAGTTGGGGATGGTGAAGATGATGGATGTGCTAAATTTTGGTGGATGTCTGCTTTGATTAGGTCGGTGGAGATACGCTTATCACTGGATACTCTGGTGAAGGTGCAGGGGGTTGAAGCTAGAGTCGATTGCAAGTGGAGGTTAGATTTGGTGGAGCAGACTGATTTGGTGAAAGAGACAACTAAAAAAACTTGTAAAGGTAGCATATCGATTTTTGGTGGTAGAGCTGTCTGCAAACCCTTTGATTGCAAATTTGACTGCAAACTCTTGTGAAAGACTTACATACTAACTGATAACGTCGATCGATATCCATCTTGCTACACAACAATGAATGCTGCGACATGTGGTTTGTAGGCCGTTGGATTTGAAAGCGATTCAAATCCAATGGTCTACAAACCACTTGCCGCAACAAATCATCACAAATCACCTACCGCAACATTCAATGTTGAGTAGCAGGATGAATATTGTTCTCCAATTGATAACCCCGCCTGAGACAGAGTGGAAACCTACTCGGTGAAGGTACAAATTTCCATTTTTTTTATTGGAGATTTTTACATTTTAAAATATTTTGAAGTTTAAGAGGGTGGAGTGATTCTCCATTATATATACTTGGGACCCATGCCAATTTTTAATTGACTTGTGTTGAAAGTTTTGGTATTTTATTAAATGGTGAAAGTCTTGGATGCAAATTTTGAGGTGGAGTTAAAAATTTAATTATATGTAAATTGACATACCACTGTAAGACCTGGTTAGCCATGCGTACTTTGGGTTTGAAATTTCACTGGTAAAGTCTAGACATAGATTTAGGTGATAGGGGGAAGCATGTGATATTCCCGGATAACCTGACTTTGAGGGAGGTTTTACCGGATTTGGTCATGGGAAACCCCAAGTCAAGTTTAAAGGGGAGAATGTTAGGTAAACTTGACTCAGTAAAAGAGTCAAAGTTGTTAGGTCAACAGTTATGGTTTCTGACACATGGTTTTGGTATCCCATGGATTACATGTAATGAATCCTTTAAAAGGGCTTAGGATACTCCATTGAAATTAGTTTGGAATTGAGGGGTGAAGGCTCACTTGGCTGAATTCGATCAAAGGAACAAAGAAGTACATCTTGTTGATTATGGTGATGGAGTTAAGAGATGTAGATTGTGGGATCCTACTGTCCACAAAATCATCATTAATAGAGATATGGACATGGAACTGTTGATTATTTGGGTTGGTTGTCATTGATGTCAACCTTTGAAGAAAGTCCGATAGCGAATTCCAGTAGCACAAAGGTTTGGGTAATGGACCCAAGTTTGTTTGATGTATAATGGTATGAGTTTTAATATATTTGAAGGTAAGACTATTTTGGATGGATATTACATGTCATTCCATTTTCGATGGTATGTGGAACATCACATAACTCCTCACGGTTAGAGAGTTATGGCCATGTGAAGTTGGAGAACCCTTATGAGTCATCTAGAAGCCCCGAAAGGTCAAAGTAGTCAAAGTGGTTGCAAAGAAGAAATTATTTAAATAATAAAGTGAAGTGATGAGTATACTATAAGTCAAAGTGGATACAAAAAAAATTGTTTAAATAATAAAGTTAATGGAGAAATTACTAAGTGGACAAGTGGTTAGAAGTGGGTTAGCCCAAAAACAAGGAAAATGGGTTAAGATGGTTAGAAGGTAATTTAAATAATAAAGTGAAGCGATGAGTGTACTATAATTCAAAGTGGATACAAAATAAATTACTTAAATAATAAAGTTAATGGAGAAATTACTAAGTGGACAAATGGTTAGAAGTGTGTTAGCCCTAAAATAAAGAAAGTGGGTTAAGATGGTTAGAAGGTAACCCTTTGAGGAAGCTACATGAAAGTATAAATAACTGGCAAGGGTCTCTAATTTTTAATCACACTTGAACATATTGAATATATACAAGTGACTGAGGTAACCAAAGGATATCTAAGCCGGATTTCAGAGGGAAGGTGAAGTAAAGAAGGCCGAAATTCAAGGGACGATAAATTCTTTTGATGATTCTTTATAAGGTATGTTATTTACAGGTCATCTCACCATTTTCACAATAATTTTTTTTCTAGAATGATTCAGACCATGAAATTGGGAGGCCGTTGAGAAAACAAATCCAAGTAACCATGATAAAAAATTCATCCTGTGGGTCATTGTATTTTTGGAGTTACACTCCGTGGAAAATAGGGTTTGTGGTTAGTCCTGAAACTAGTCTAAAACATGTGTTTTGGGTAAAAATGTCATAACTTCTTCATAACAAATCCACATTCAGTATGACCAAATGTATTGGTTAGAGTATAGTCTGTAGTATTTTTTGTACCATTTTTAGATACATACAACAAATATTACGTGCGAGGAACACTCTACAAGTTCGCTTTCTAGAATAATCCAGAATTCAAGAAGGTATGCCTTTTTTTCTATAACTCATTTTTTGAGAGGTTCCAAGTAGTGAAATCTAGAGGAATTGCATAAAAGACACTGAAGAACATTGTGTACTATTTTCAGATCTTTATTAATTACAGGTGCATAGTTATGATTATTTCAAGTTAGGGTTGTTGAATAATCCAAAATTAGTCATGTGAGACTAAAGTAAAGTTTGATGAAAATGCTAGTCTATTGTTGTTAAAGTTAAGGAAGGTTTTCAGGTATGTGATCATATACACCAGGTCTATTACAAAGTTACAAATCAGATTTGGATGACGAAATTGATGAGAGATTTTGGTTGAGGTACCTGTTGGGTACATGGTTGAGACATGTAGTTGATGAGTTGGCACATACTTGAGGTGTATAGTTGATGATGTTGGTACATCTTGATGAGTCATAGTTGATGTGTATTTGATGCATGATTGGTACATATTTGGTGCATGGTTGATGCACTTGTTGATGGTACAGTTTGAGGTATAGGTTGGTGCATGGTTAATGCACTCGTTGATGGTACAGGTTGGTGCATGGTTGATGCACTTGTTTATGGTACATGATGATTATAGGTTGTTTGTTATAGGTTGGTGCATGGTTGATGCACTTGTTTATGGTAAAGGTTGATTACATGTTGTTTGGTATAGGTTTGTGCATGATTGATGCACTTGTTTATGGTACCGGTTGATTACAGGTTGATTGGTACATGTTTACAACAATATATCTCACAATGATAGTGTGAAAGTGGTTCCATCATTCTACTTCTATGTCAGGGAGGTTGGACGGGGCAAGGACATGTGGTTGTAGCCACCTTCCGGTTGTAGCCGAAGAACATAGGGGGTTGTAGCCTCCTTCTGGTTGTAGCCATAGAATTGAGGAGTTGGAGCTTCCCTTAGGTTGTATCCTGAGAAACTAGGGGGTTGGAGCCTCCTTCCAGTTGCAGCTGGAAAAAAAAGGAAGTTGGCGCTTCCAATGAATGTAATTCTTAAAGACATATAAGAAAAAACATTATGTGGTTTTCTCATGCTTTGAGTTTTCACGTAAAAACACTGGTGTACCGTGTATGTGTATAATTGCTCATTTGTTCATTTTTTATTTACTCTGCAATTATTGGATGATAATGCTACATTGATATAACACTTTCATTATACGGTTAAAAAATATTAAATTGCTCTATTACTGATTCACCCCCCCTCTGAGTAATCCAACAATTGGTATTAGAGCAGGTTCCTTTAGGAAACAATTTAACCACTGGAAGGAGATCATGAATTATTTTGAGAATGGAGACCACTGTTCAATGGTCAAAATGATTTAAAGGATGAGATGTGGAGTAGAAGGAAAAAAATATTTTTATAGGCACAAGGGTATTATATTTGACTATCAATCGTTACAGGATATGATAGTTCAAAAAGGGAAAAGACTGCAACCAAGAAGAAATTGAAGAAAAATAACAAAATAACAATGTATTTCATCTGGGAAGGATTACCTAATCCGGTAAGAGAAAAGGTTCATAAATGTTCATCAGCCAAAGAACTTTGGGATAAGTTACATGACATATATTCTTCACCCATCACAGATTCAAAAAATTCCAAAGAAGATGCAGATACAGATAAAAAAGAATTATGTTCACCATGTCAAATAGATTCAGAAGATGAATAGTACATAATCACCAGAGGTATGTTGTTTTGCTTTAATTGTTAAAAACACGAACATCTTGAAACATAATGCCATGAAGGAAATGAGAAAGAAAAACTAATTGAAAATGAAGACAATTATGAAGCATAATTGATTAGTGCTTTAGATGAATTAAGAAAAGAAAACAAGTCACTCAAGAAAGAATTGATGAAACAAAAGGAAAGTGTTCACATTTTTGAAGAATCCCAATAGGTTGTCGAGAACTTAAGAACTCAGATAGAAGAAGCCAGAAAGATCGAAGAAAATCTTGAATATCAAAAACAGTATTTGGAAGCCAACATAGCAGCACAGAAGGAATAAGTAGAAATGGGAGAGAAGATATTGACATATAATCTTAAGGAAAGAACTAACAATCTAAACTAGCTTGAGGTAGAGTTTGGTCAAGAAGAGAAAGGACTTGAAGAAGAAATAATCACATTAAAAATTCATCTTGAAGAAGCGAAAAGAACAGAAGAAGTTATGAAGTCTCAGATAATGAAGAAAGAAGAAGAGGTTGAGAATCTTGAAGAAGAAGTTGTCACATTGAGAAGTAAAATCGTCAAGCTCAACAAGAATGTTGAAGAGACATAAACATCCACATCAATTATAGAGAATGAAGAGAAACACTCTAGGTTGATAGAAAAGAAGAATGAAGACAATAGAAAGAGTTATGCAAAAGTACTCAAAGGAAGGAATCATGGTCAACCCGAATCTAAGAAAACTATTGAAGATACATCTTCAAGAAGACCATCCATGTTCAAGCCACAAAGAAGCTTCAATCATGATCATGATTAGTCAAGGAAGAAATTCAGAAGGACTACACCACAAAGAAGATCACTCACTCCTAGGTATGCAAATTTCTTTTATGGTCATTTCTTTTATTGTACTAATTTTGGACATAAGGTTGCAAATTGCAGGGATTATAAAAGAAATGTTCAAGCAAGAAATACCTATGTGGCCCCACGTAACATTGAATTTTACAAATGTTATAACTATGGACACATAGCTAGTGATTGTAGAAGCATGATCGATACTTTCATGAAAGAGAACACTAATATCAGATATAAGAAAGTATGGATAAAAAAACACGAAGAATAGGTGAACAAAGACCATGTCCCAGAGATCGCAAGATTGAAAATAAAACGAGATGAAGAAAATTCTACAAAGAAAAAGAAAGATGTTAGATACAAAAAGGTTTGGAAAATAACTGAAAGAAAAAAAAAAACATGTAAATAAGGAGTAGGTTCAAGAGATTGTACTTCCAAGCATTGTAGTGAAAGATGAATCAACATATAGAAAGAAAGAAGTCAGAGCTCAGAGAAATGATGAATCTACCAATGAAGATGATGATGAATACACATCAGAGTAGGATTTGTTATGAGCCATCCGACTTAGAGACTCCTAGGTAATATGAATATTGGACAGGGGGAGTCTATGCGGTAGCTATGATAGACCAAAGAACCATCCTTCGAGCATCTTGGAAAGTTTGAGTAGACAGATCCAGAACAATCAGTTAGCTAAAGTACAATCAATTGTAGTAGTAAATACTTCATGATAGTATCGTGATAAATGGGTCAACATTATGGACAATTGTGCAGTAGAATCTTGGACAGTATGGAAAAAGATGGATAGATTTATGACAATGGATGAGAACATGGATTCATAGATTGGTTCAGAGAGTGGTTTAGAGACAAATGAACATTATCATAATGGATGGAAATTACACATGAAATGGTTCGAACAATGCTAATGGATTCCAAATTGACAGATATTTCTGGACAGATGCAGTGCATACAATAGTTCACATTCAAAACAGAGCAATGCTTATAAACAATAATGAAAAAACTCCCTACTAGCTATGGAAAAGAAGACCAGAAAATGTGAAGCACTTTAGAGTATTTGGAAACAAATGCTACATCAAAAGAGAAGATGGAAGAATGAGAAAGTTTGACTCTCATGTGGACAAATGAGTGTTTGTTGGTTACTCAAGTACAATGAAATCATACAAGTGTTACAATTTGAGGTTGAACAAATTTGTGGAAAGCATAAATGTAACAATTGATGAAACAGGTGGACGTGAATTAAAAGAAGAAGAGAATGATTCAGTGGAACAACTTTATGAAGAAAAAGGAAAATATGAAGAAGGGTTCAAGAAAAGGAAGTGCAGACAACAACCTCTACATTAAGGTTAAGCCAGAAATTTGCAAAGGATATGCATAATGAATTTGAAATGTCATTACTCGGAGAACTACCCTTTTTTCTGGGTCTTCAGATACGTCAAAGAAACCAAGGAATTTTTATTTCTCAAACTAAGTATATCAGAGAAATGCTAAAGAGGTTCGAAATGGAAGATTGCAAACCAATTACCACTCCTACGAAAACCAGTTGCAAGTTGAGAAAAGATGATGATTCAAAGTCTACAGACTAGATGCAATACAAGTCAATGATTGGTAGTTTATTATATGTGACAACATCCAGACCAGATGTAATGCAGGTAGTTGGACAGGTGTCACAATTTCAAGCAAAACCAAAGGAATCACATGTATGAGCAGTGAAGAGGATTTTCAAATATCTCAAAGGAACAAAAGAGTTTGGATTATGGTATCTAAAAGGAAAGGATCTATCACTTATTGCCTACACAGATGTAGATTGGGCAGGGTGCATTGATGACTGAAGAAGCACTAGTGGAGCAACGTTCTACTTGGGTGAGTGTTTGGTATATTGGATAAGCAAGAAACAATCATCAATATCTTTATCTACAACCAAAGCATAGTATATTGCAACAACAAGATGTTGTACTCAGGTTCTATGGATGAAACAAACTTTGACAGATTTACAAGTTGAGTATGATTAGCCCATTCCAATCTATTGTGATAATACAAGCGTCATCAATATCTCAAAGAACCCGGTGATGCACTCCAAGACGTATAACATTCCAATAAAGTATCACTTTCTACGGGAACAAGTTGCAGAGAAGAACATCATAGTTGAATATGTGGGCACAAAATAACAAGTGGCAGACATCTTTACAAAACCGCTTCCAAGGGAAGCCTTTGATTATCTTCGCTAGAGAATCAAAGTAATTTCTACTCCAAAATGAATGCTATTGAATGCTTATCTTATATGTATTAGATTTACATGAGGAAGCACCATAAAGAGGACAATTCAGATTGGGAGATCAATTTCAGGAAGAGTTCAGTTAGGGGAGCAACCCCGGATGGAAAGATACCTTTTCCATTGATGACAAAGGGGGAGAGATTTATTATATGCAAAGGTAAATGCTTAGATAAAGAACACATAGGCATGGTTCTAGAGGGAGCGATGGTCACAGGGGGAGCATGAGTGATATGAATTTAGTATTGCATCAGAGTATTTCCATCAATTCTAAAGGGGGATATTGTTGATTATTTGAGTTGGCTGTCATTGATGTCAACCCTTGAAGAAAGTCCAGTAGTGAATTACGGTAGCACAAAGGTTTGGGTAATGGGCCCAAGTTTGTTTGATGTATAATAGTATGAGTTTTAATAAATTTTAAGGTAATACTATTCTGGATGGATAGTACATGTTATGACATTTCCGGTGGTATGTGGAACGTCACATAACTCCTCACAGTTAGAGAGTTATGGCCATGCGAAGTTGGAGAACCCTCACGAGTCATCTAGAAGCCCCAAAAGGTCAAAGTAGTCAAAGTGGTTGCAAAGAAGAAATTATTTAAATAATAAAGTGAAGTGATGAGTGTACTATAAGTCAAAGTGGATACAAAAGAAATT
>WSFP011479761.1:0-16372 GCA_009831015.1 Picea engelmannii
TGCCTCAAACTGGCTTAGACCTGGCTTTACCTCAGCATCTCTGCTCTCCAAAACCATCCAAAAGCTCTCCAAAAAGCTTCCAAATGGCCTCAACATGGCCTTGGTTAAATAGTGGGAAAGTTGGTTGTCAATCTCCAACTTCCTCCCAAGAATTGGGCTCTAAAAAAGCCCAATAACTCCCAATTATGAGTTAATTACATTAAAAAAACCAAGAAGTGGTTATAAAACCTACTTCAAACTATATAATATGGTTATATTTGACTTAAGCCCCCTTGGTTGGGTGCACGCCCCCTATCATGGTCACATTAGCACCATATGGCCGAGCGCTAGCCTTGGGCTAAGCGTTGGCCCCTTCTGCACTCGGCACTTGGTCATATGGTTGTTTGCATAGAACCCTCGGGCTATGGATATAACCGCCCCGCGCGCATTTTAAAATTTACCACGGTCACATTATAACGGTTCTACAACCGTGGGCTAATTACATTGTAAAAACCGTTGAACAAAACCCATTTGAAACCCACGCCCTGTGGTCATATGGTAATTGCCCATAGGGCCACGACTAACGCTTATAACCGCGCCCAACCGTCCGCGCTCCAGGTTCTATGGTGGTGTCATGTGATATGTCGAGGGCTGGGGCTTAGGCCCCGACCCTTTTCCTGCTGGCCAAACCTTTTAAATTAACATAAATAATTTATGTGTCGTGTGGTTAACAAGAACCACCTGCCGGCCATATGGTTAGCCCATTCCGTTAAATCGTTCTCTCCCGGGAGGTCACGGGTTCGACCCCCCGTCCGAGCCAAAACAACTTTTATATAATAAACCAACGAGCCAATCAAACGGTGCCACATGGCAGCCCACGACTGGGCCACGTGGCACCTTAACCACCAACCAACACATGCCACGTGTCAGCACCTGATTCGCCCACATGTCCGCCACGTTAGCTCTGCCGTACAACCTTGTCATCGTGCCACGTCATCCTCCGTACGCCATGTCATTCGAGCCACGTAGGCTGCTGATGTCATCTCGTGCCACGTGTCACCCTTCCAGTGGTGACACGTTTCACCTTGGGATTGGTCTAGCCGTATGCCCAAAACGCCAAAACTGATTGACACGTGTCACTGTCGGAGGCTACCACGTGTCCTGTACGGACCTGCCACGTGTCGTCCTCTAGTGTTGCCACATCACCTGTACGAACCTGCCACGTGTCATCGTACGGACTGACACGTGTCCTATATGGACTGTACGGACAGATACAGTCAGCATCCAAAATTTTCCCTATTTGGCTTGGCAGACAGAATGCGATATCTTCTCCATATGGACTCCGTTTGACATAAAAATTATACCACCGGAATCAGGAAGACGAGCCAGACGCAATGGTGTTGGTTTCGTCGGATTCCGAGCACTTTCATTTTTGAGCATTTTTCATGCCTTGTCAGGCTTCTGAATCCGATTTCGGATCAGTCGCCTTTGCCAGAGCCCGCTCGAAGTTATCTTTACGTTTCCGCTGCGCCTTGTGGGCATTCCAAGCAGAGCCTCGGCGAGGTCTTCCTCTTTTCCTAGTCATAGTCTCCTGGGGGTAAGTGAGATTGCAGAGCGTTCGCAAAGAAAAGCACGAAAGCCAGGACACGGGCGGTGGCCAATTCAGAGCATGAGCAAGTCGGCTCTGCTTCAGCGCGCTCAAAGACAGACTGCTCGGAAGATCCTTGCCAATGAACCACGAAAGGATGGTGAGCCAGTGCACAGGGAGCGCGGAACTACACCAGAGCCTCCAAACGAGGAGCAGAGCTGAGGCCTGAGCATACAAAACCAAATAATCAGACTCCAAGAACCCATAACCGCCTTTAACCTCAAACATTCTGAGTACACCGAGCTCGTAAATGGTCGCTCGAGGGAGGAGTCCCTCCATCACTGATCTGCTGCTATGGCCAGCCCGCATCGTAAATGCTGATGCGTGGGTGGCGGCCATCAACATTTAAACCAAAGCTTAATGCTAAACCTGTTGTCACCCCCTCTCCTCGTGTCACCCTATACGGGGCAAAATTTTATTTAAAATTAAATTTAAATAATCTTTTAATTAATCTAACTGTATATAAATATTATTTAAATATTACATATTAAATTTTTTATAAAAGTGTGAAAAGATTTAAATTAACGATCTCATGAAAAGATTTAAATTAAATATCTCACCAAATTGAATTAAGTATTAACAATCTCACAAAAAGATTTAAATTAACAATCTCATCAAATTGCATAAATTTAACTATCCAAGATTTTCTATTCTTTTATTTTTTCTTAACAACATCTCAAATTAACTTATGTAAATAGAGCTGATGTACTAAACTATTGAACAGTCAGTAAAGATGTTGAATTCAGTGCATAAGTTTCATAAAGTTCACTTCTGTATTAAATCTAAATAGCATTCTATAGCAAAACACTTCACAGCATTTTAGAAATTGCCCCTTTCAAATTTCATCAGTGAGAAATGAAACGGTGTGGCCATGATAATATTAAAATAATAATACAGTTAAGCTGCGGTGGCATTTAATTTCTGGGTGGTGGTAACTCTTTTTTAGGCGGTGGAATGATTAATTTTCTGACAATTGTCCCGTCTTGGGCTCAGGGCCATGTCATTCCATTCCTTCAGCTGGCCAAGCTTCACTTATCGACGGCGAGTATTAAGCTTCACAAGTGTAATACATTACCGTTAACTGAGCAAAACTGGATCGGCATTTCCCTATATAAACAGAATGTTAAATCAGTCCCTCGCCCATGCGAACCTCGACATTTCCAAGATTGGGGCCAGAAAGTCTGTAAGAGGCTATTATCATTATTAGCTTTCTAGAATTGTAAGAGGCGCTCGAAAACAATCAAAATCAACATTAATCAATTTGTTATGATTTTTAATCTAACATATTTTATTTTATTTTGTTATTGTACAAAATCATGGATTGTCTAGCTATTCTCCTAAATCGATAATATAAATTTGTACGAAATTATTTGTTAATTATTTAAAATCTATTTTTAAATACAGAAATGAATTCATTATTAAAAACTACTAAATCATTTAAATTATACAAAAATAATCACTCACAAATCTATAAATTTCCTGCAAATTTGAAAATAAATATCTAAAAAAATCCCAAAATACATTCATTTCTAATAACTGTATACTACGGCCAAAACGATGATATTGGTGCAATCAAAACCAACCCTAATCAATTTGGTATAATTTACTTTTAACTTAATGTAACATCAGTCTTTGGCCTAATCCATGGTATGATTTACTTTAATTTAATGTAACATCAGTATTTGGCATAGTCCAGCTCCCAGACAAGTGTTTTTAATTTATTTGCTAAATATCTTACCTATTTTAAATAAATTAGGATTTATTTTAAATTATATGGAATGAAGAATTGACTGATGCCATGTGATATTTGGCAATCAACAGGTGAGTGAGCATTTTATATATATTATTCTCAATCTGGCAGGTATACGTAAGACTTATTTTTAGAGGCCTCCGTTTGGAGATGTGATTATATATATATATATATATATATATATGATGGTAAAAAACAAGTCAATCTTTAACCACTCTAAAACCCAAACTAGAGCAATCCTTAACAGCTCTACAGACTTTCTGCCCGGAATCTTGGAAATGTCATGGTTCGCATGGCCAGCTGTTTATGTACAGAAACGCCGATCCCTTTTTGCTCAAGCAGTAGCATTGGTTATTGAACTTGCGAAGCTTTTTAATCGGGGTTGGTTGTAGGTACTTGGAGAAATAAAAGTCCATGTAGTGGTCGTCCAGCCATTGGCAGTTTCGTATATATCGACCCCAGGGAATGGGAAATGTTTCCAGCAACTTAGGGTCGGCGATCAATAACCTTTAATTTTGCGGCAGGTGCTATATACATCGTCAGCATATATATACCAAAACAATCCGACAATATATATCAACTGCCGCAGTATCAACAGGCCCTTGAAGTCGAGGGTCATTGATCGCCCTTAGGGTCGTGGGTTCAAATCTGGACATCTAGCTGGTACCCTGAGAATCAACAACACGGACAATGTATCATGCACGTCGTTCCCTTGTTTTTGCTTTCTCCCACAAGCTGGCGGCCGCGTTCCAATCATGGCTGGATCAATAATTCGGCTCTCCTGCATCATCGACTACATGAGTGTGGGATGTGGCGACATGACTACGATGTGGTTGACGTTTGATTATAAGTATGGGGTGTTAGTTACCATTAAATGTTTTTTTGTGAAATCAAGATTTTAGAATTTAGCGGAATGCTAAATTGGTTTGGAAGCTTGATAAACTAGAAAATGGGCTAAAAAGGGTAAGAAAAAGCTAAATCTGGCAGGAGCGTCAAGTTGATCGGGTCCGACGCATCATGGATCGTGAGTTCTCTAGATCAACGATCGAGGATGATTTCGGGGGGAGAGGTTGTGCGGGGGTTAATTTTGGAGAACGGGCCTTAAATTTAAACCACGGTTTTCTTTCGAGGTTATGTGGCATTACCAGGTACATTTCGGGGCGAAAAGCAGGTTGCCTCAAACCACTTTCTCACACCCTCGAAATTTGGAAAAGTATAAAAGCGCATTTTGTCATTTATTTTATTATTATTTCGAAACACTGGACCGTTTGAATCTTGGCGCGACCTCCATCTTTCCCCTGCAACTCAACAGTGCACCAACTGCACGCCATTGCCACCCATTTCCAAGTATTTTTCATCACAACCATGGATCCCATCATAACCTCAGTAATAGAACAAGATCCTATGGCAAATGAAGAAGCCCTAATTGACCGAGATTCAGATGTTTTTGATACATAAATCACTATTGCTCCTATCTCTGTGTCGAGGAGCAACCTGTCCGATAAAGTAGGAAGATGTATATCGTTCCTTGAAGCAGTCCAGGCCACCATAGTCCCTTATGCTATCGAAATTGCTTTCTCGTTTCCCGATTTTATAGGTTGGTGAGCCGAACAATATTCCCATGAAGAAAGAGTTGTTGTGAATAAACGAGGGTCCGGGGTCTTGTGTAAAGTAGAGATTCTTTCAATTCGAAAGTCCCTCAGTATACCAGAGTCTTTTTCTGCAATTTCTAAACCTATCAATGAAGAGAAGTTGATTAGGGTATATAGAGAATGTCCATCAGAGGTCTGAGATATGAATTTATAGACAATCATCAAACTTGAGCATTTTTCGGAAGGTCTGTCTTGCTGATGAATGCAAATATAATGATTATCGAAGTCCAATGGGTCTGCTCCCTGTTGAATCAAGTTTTAGGTCTAGACAATGACAAATATGTGGTTGAAGTCATGCTTGGTTTCCTTTTAACCTTTATTAAGTCAGAGTCTGGTCTGTTAGTCCGTATCAGCTTTAATCAATTCCTAGCTAATAATATCCATAAACAACTAGTGAATTTTTGCTCTCTAAGACATTTTAGATACTACACCTATATGTTGAGAATTTTCCTGAAAACCAACAAGAGAGAATTTCCTAAAGAAGCATTTGTGTAAACTGAATGTAGAAGGATTACATTACTTATCTTCATCAACAAAATCATGTCCAGAGTTTACAGTTTGATTTTCAATACCAGCCTACCTAGAGTTTTAGAGGACATGAGGAGCTATCAACAGCCAAATCCAGAGAACAGAGTGGGGGATTGGGTACTATTCATGCACTCAACGGTAATCTGGGTTTATGGTTGTCATGAATCCCCTTACCTATTGCCTATTTTTCTGACTCCTAAAATCTTTTCCCTTGAATTCATCATGCAGAGAATTGTATCTGAGACAAATCATTTCCTGAAGTTGCACAAAGCCTCCAACCTTAAGTTCCCTTTTATCATTGGCCCCTTCATTGTCAAAGTTGGGTCATGTTTGTCTCAAGTTCAAACAAAACTCAAAGAGTTTGGTTTTGCATAGCATCAGGGAAGAAGATATGATCCACACCAAATCATATCCAAGAGAATATTGATGAACAAACAGGCCCCTTATGAGCATGAACAGGTTGAGGGTTTTGATAAGCTGGAAAACCTAGAAGTTTGTGTTGATATGGAAGCAATCTTGCAACCAATTCAAACACATCAAGTGGAGGCAAACCTATAACAAAGTCAAACACAACCAGCTTCCCAGAAACTGATAATCAAAGTTCCTAAGACAAGTGTTTATAGCAAAAGAAACATTTTAGAGGCCATGGGCACCAGTGATCAACATACTTCTCCTAAGAAGATGAAAGTTTCACAACCAACACAGATTGTGGATTTAGAGGAAGAAGAGCCCAGGGAACAAGTAAATCTAGATATGGTGGAAAGTGGTACAAGCATTGTAGAAGTTGAAAAGGAAAGTAAACTCCAAAGTGAAGGTAGATCAAGAACCTTCAGCAACAAGAAATATATCTTTGATAAAAAAATCTGAGGCAGTTTATCAATCTAAAGAAGATTTGGCAAAACAACATGTTGAGAAAGGAAACACAGCTCTTGTGAGATGAGGGATTTAGTCCCTGAAATGGAAAAGATTTCTCAGCATAAATCTTCTCTGTTCATAGTAAGAGACATTGAAAAGAGGACATTTAACATTGCAGTTGCAGACGAAGACAAAGTCTCTAAGATAAAGATAAGATATAACATAAGTGCTCCAGACAAGGTCAAATTCCATAAGCATACCATTGATATGTTGTATTCTGATTACTTGAGTTTAAGCTTGAAGAATTCAAAACTATCATCTTATTCAATGAAATTGGAAAGACAACTGAGGTAGGAAAATACATCTAGTAGAGTTTGGTAGACTCGGGTCAAGGGGTTGGAATTTGAAGGCCCCCAAGGGTTGAAATCCTCATTGGATGAGAAAGACAAATTAATTCAAAGTTTGAAGAAGAAATTGAAAATGTATGCTATAGAGCATTCAAAAACATCAGAATTGGTTTCTATAGAATAGGAAAAGGAAACAGTTCATCAAGAGGCATTGGACTACAAGGCTAGGGTGTTGCAGCTAGAACGATAAAAAGGTGAAATGGTCACAAGAGAAGACAAAATTTCTAAACAAGACTATAGTTGTAGCTCCTACTGCAGAAGTTGGGTCAAACACTGAAGGACTTGTCCGGACTATGTCACAAGTTAGCTTGAAAGAATGAGAAATCAAAGGGATAAAAGGAAGCATAGAGAAATTGAAGTAGGAGATATAGGCAAAGGATGAAAGGATTGTTCAATTTCAAAAAGAGAATGAAGTCTTGTAAGAAATAATAGACAAATTGAAGATGAGGTTAAGAGGCAAAGGCATGTTGCAAGGGGCCAAGCATATCACCTGGGACTCTATATCTGTTGAAGCTGCCAAGTTCAGAGTATATTTGAATTTCATTAATGATAAACACAGTATAGTCATCACAGCCAGAAGCAGATGCACTATTGTGAATGAAACTTTAGCAAAGAAACCATCGGAATGGGCCCAAAACGCCATAAATCTACTCAACTCCATTCCTACTACAAACCTTCAAACTATTGGGGTTAAAGACATAACTACATTGATTATTTAGGCTAGGAGGGTTATTGCTAAACATAACCTGTTGAAATCATTCCAAACCAAGGAAACACCAATGGAACAGAGTGTACAGGAGTTCAAGGATTTATTCGAATAATTGTTTATTAAAGGACTTCCACCATTTTGGGATGGCAAGGGAAAGTTGTATGATTAGGAAGAATACAATTCTCATTTGACTTAGTGCATAATGGATCATTCCAAGTTCGAAACCCTAGAGGAAAATTTGAAAGGAGCTACATTAGTTGAGCATCTGATTACAGACTTTGAAATTCAGAATCAGTTCAAAGTAGTCAAGCTTGGACTACCAGTCATGTCATATGCTTCTTGTATTAACTTGGAAATTATGATCAAGGAAATGACAGATTATGATATTCCTTCTGACTTGCAATGGAAGGAAATAATTAGGTTTGGTAAGACAAAATATAGTTTTCCAGGGCCCAGTAGATGATGTCCAGATGTCACTAAAGATGGAAAGTCACGTGGAAGACCATAGCAGAACAAGTGGCAAAGAAAGGGTCTGAAACACCAGAGGAGCCAAAATATGGATCAAGAAACATTTTCTTACCGATCATTGTAATTGGTTTCAAAACCGAAACATTTCTTTGTAATCAGTGTAATCGGTTTCAAAAACCGAAACATTTCATTTTCACCATTGTAATCGGTTTCAAACCGAAGGAACTCATCTTGTATAAATATTAAGAGTTCCAAATGTATTAAGGGTTGGCAGAAGTGCAAGGGCATGTTTTTAGCTATTTGGAACTTGAATGTAATTTTCTGAAGTTGAATATAATGCACATGCAGATGTCCTGAAATTTCCATGAAAAGATTCTAATGGTGGTGGTCTGAGTTTTGTCATCTTTCTTCGTATGTATTTCCTGTGTGCTTAAATTTAATTTTCACTATCTTATGTTTAAATTGGATAGTTAAAGGCCCATAATTCATCTTGTGATGATTTCGGCTAAAGCAATTTAAACTATGTTAAGTTCTTCCTAACCAAGTCAAAATTCATTTATTTAATGATCTAATACAGTTATATGTTTTTCCTTTCTTCTCACACTCTGCAAATTACAATTTATAACTTAGATTTATCACCTCATTTAGACTTTATCCTCTGGAGAGTTCTACTGACCAGTCAGTGCTTCCATTTGTTTTCATAAGTTTGACTCCATAGCCCTAAGTGTCCCTCCCCTTCCTTGCCAGCAAAATTATAAAAAAACCTTTAAAGAAACAAAACCTAGCCAGTGATTTGTTAAAGAAAACTCATCTATTAAAGACCAAGTGACAGGAGAGAGCCCTCTATGAGATGAGCCGGTTAGTACCCAACTCTAAATTTTTTTGTAGGTTATCTTTGTCATTTGTTTTATCAGTTGAACAAATTGACAGAGTCCTAACATGGGGTACATGGCTTTATGTAAGTCTAGATATTTGTCATGTCCACTCAACAGTTTATTACCAACTTAATTCCATTTTAATTCTGGTGAGTGGGGAGCTTCACCTTATTTACCAGAGGATAGTGGAGTGCATGGATCGCCATCTCCTTAAGGCCTTCGTAGTTTTTATGCCCTTGGGTTTTATCTTCTTGGCTTTTTTATGCCCTCGAGTTTTTAATAGTGTGATTGGTGGAGTGTGTGGAGTGTTGGAGTTACTTCACACACACATAGGATTTCTTTTTACTAAGGTTTTTCCTTGTTTATTAGTCATAATTAGTCATTATCCAGTCTCCTATATTTTAGGAGAGAATATTCCACCTGGAGAATATTCTCTTTCAGTTGACACTTTAGTTTGACTAGTTGAGTTGAGTTTAGATGTTGCATTGGTTTTTTCACCATGCAACATTGGGATCATCACCATGCTAATTCAACCTTGCCTTGGGATCATCACCAGACTGGCGCATTACCCTTGATTCCCTAAGTTAACTCCTCACTACTCTCTATTCAGTCAGTGAATTGAAGACTAGTTGACTAGTTAACTCAACTAGGTGGCAATTCACTCCCATAACTGCCTGAGAGACTAGAATAGGTAGTAGTTCACTCTTGTAACTACTGGTGTGTGTCCATATCACTATAGACCACCACTATGGCTCATTGGTTCTCCTCTAGTGCGCACTCATTGAGTTATACAGAGTATATCATGTGTAAATTATTCATTATTCACAACAGTTAATGAGAATTCTTTCATTCTTTCTCTCCTTCTTCTTCTTTCTCCAATTCTCTATGAAAATGTGTTTATTATTGTTTATATAGATCTATTCTATGCAGGTTCAACACATTTACATGGTATCATATCCGACAAACTTCTAAGAAAAAACTACACCAAAATGTTTTGCAGGTACAAGAGATTGAAGACAACGGAAAGATGGATTTACAAAAAGAATTCATTCTTACACCTTACAACTATTTTTCATGGAAGGAGAAAACATCCATACATCTTCGAACCAGATGGTTTTACAGGTTAACCTTGAATACAGATACAGAACCAACATCAACCATAGAAAAATCCAAGTACTTAAATTGCATGGATGAGGCACTCAGAACAATTTGCAGTGTTATTTCTCTCGATTTCTTTTTTCACATATCTTCCTGTAAGACTCCCAATGAAGCATGGACCACCTTGGAAGGGATCCTTGGAAAACAATATGAGATGAGGGGACAAATGCTAGAGGTGGAGCTGCTCACATTGGATCCAAAAGGCTTAGACAATATCCAAGATTTCTTTACAAAATTCAAGGATTTACTGTCGCAACTCACAGCTTGCGGGGTTGATAAATCGAAGGAGGAGAAACAAATGGTTCTCACCATTCTCTCCAAGCTTGGTCCTAAATTCTCTGTATTCATATCCACATTCCATTCTGTCAGATTCACCTTAGGATTCACCTAGAAGATGCCTTCTCTTGAGGATTTTATCGAAGCCCTGACACAAGAGAAAACCAAGCTCATCAACATGGGAAAAATCAAAGGCCCAAAGGCGCATGCACTCACTATGAAATATGCAGCCAAAAATATCATAAATCTAAAGATAAAGATAAACATAAAGCTCATGCACATCCGAAGAAAGGGGAAAAGGGAAGAAAAGGGGAGAAATGCATGTACTGTCACAAAGGATTCCATTGGGAATCCGCATGCATGCAAAAAAAAAAGATCTAATGTCTCAAATACTTCAACAAAACAACCTTGGAGATTGCATCCCCGAGGGTACCAAGAAGAAGAAGTCAGGAGATCTGAATTCCAGGAAAGACAATTCTAGACATGCCTTGATTGCCATCAACTCCTCTCTCGATTCTTGGATCATATATTCAGGAGCATCACATCACATGACTGCCTCAAAAGTAGTATATTCTTCTTTGGATGCATGCAAAGGTCCTCCTATTCTTATGGGGGACAACTCTTCTGTCAAAGTCACTGACAAAGGAAGGACTGAACTCACCAACAGAGGCTTCGAGAACGTGTTGGATGTTCCCAAACTTTCTGTCAACCTTCTCTCCGTGTATCAGATGACGAATTATGGCACCGGAAATAAATTCATATTCACACCAAATTACATGGACATCTACGACATGCAAACCAACTCCAAGGTTGCTACCGGTTAGTTAAATCATCAATCTAGATTGTATACATTTTCTGAATTCATTGAACTTGATTCTGCTTTACTGCTTACTCATGTTGATGAAAGTAGTAGGATATGGAACGAAAGGTTTTGACATTTCAATTTTAGATACATGCAACAACTTAGCAATAAAACTTTGTTTGATGGTCTACCATACATCCATTTCTCCAAGGGAGTGTGTGAGGGATGTGTTCTCGGGAAACAACCTCAAGAGAAATTCGACAAGGGAAAGTCTCAGAGAGCCTCCACACATTTAGATATGATCTACAATGACCTTATGGGTCCTTTTCCACATCCATCGATCAGAAAAGAAAGGTTTTTTCTCATTTTTGTTGATGATTTCTCACATTCTACATGGATCTACTTTCTCAGGAAAAAATATGAGGTCTCTCAACACCTCAAAGATTTCAAAGCCCTGGTTGAGACACATTCCTAAAAGAAGATCAAGGTCCTCTGAAATGATAATGGAGGGGAGTATGTAAATCATGAGATCCATGATCTTTTCCATGAAGCAGGGATCTAGTTGCAGCACACAGCTCCCTATACTCGTAGCAAAACGGAGTTGTCGAGCAGAAAAAAAAGATCTCTAAAGGAGATGGAATCTTGCATGCTACATGCAAAGTCTCTACCACAAAGACTATGGGTCGAAGAACTTAATTGTGAAACATACATCCAAAACAAATCTCCCCATAGATATGTCAAGGATAAGACCCCTTATGAGTCTTGGAGTGGCCTCAAACTGGAAGTGACCCACTTTCGCATTTTTGGTTCACATGCATGGGCCTAGATTCCCTCTGAAAAGAGGAAGGCACTTGATCCAAATAGCACTAAGTGTGTTTTTGTTGGCTACCCCGATGGTGTGAAGGGATATAGGTTTATTGATCTTTCCTCGGACTGGCTCATCATTGAGCAAAGTGTCCAATTCGAGGAAACTGTCTTGCATGCACCCTAGTAGTTGCATGCATACACCTTCATTCTTCCACCTGTCCGAGGTGATGAGCATGCACATGCCGACTCTTCTTCAGACGAGAGCTCTGATTTAGAGGATTTAGATGATTCAGATTTAGATTAAGTACAGTCAGATGTCGAGTCAGAGCATCCAGATGCAATTGCAGAGCCAGAGCAGAGGCCCAAGTGGGCACATACTACTCTTCAGGATGCAGGGGATCTCGTTGGTGATCCAACCGACACTAGGAGGACTCGATCTAATTTTGAGGAGCCTCCTGTTGCACTCACTGCCACTGAACCATTGCCCTCCAATGATCTTTTCTTGGTTCAGTCTTCATATCCACAGTCTTATGGCGAGGCTGCTGGAAATCCATTTTGGGAATCCACCATGCAGGAGGAGTACAACTCCCTCCTCGAGAACCAGACTTGGGATCTGGTTCCCCTTCCTTCTGGGAGGAAACTTGTCAGATGAAGATGGGTCTACAGGACCAAGAGCGTAACAAATGGACATATTAGCAGATACAAAGTGAGGCTTGTCACCAAAGGATTTCAACAGGTTCATGGTATTGACTATGATGAGACCTTCTCTCCAGTAGAAAAGATGGATTCCATATGAATGGCACTTACCATTTGCGGAAACAAAAGTATGGGAAGTCCATCAGATGGACGTGAAGAATGCATTTCTTCATGGCGATATCTCTGAGGAGGTCTATATGAAGCAGCCCTGGGGATTTATGAAGGACTCATCTTTGGTCTGTCGACTCAAGAAGTCTCTTTATGGCCTCAAGCATGCTTTGAGGGCATGGTATGCCAAGACAGACTCCTACCTATTGGCACAGAACTTTGTACGTTGTAAATCAGACCCGAATGTCTACATGCTCAGGACAACTGATTCATTTCTACTTTTAGTTTTGTACGTTGATGATTTGTTGATCATTGGTTGCTCAACTTCAGCAATTGTTGCAGTCAAGAGGATTCTACATGACAGGTTTTTTATGACGGACATGGGTCCGCTACACTTCTTCCTTGGACTCGAGATCAGTCAGGATGCATCAAGCATCAAACTGTCTCAGGCCAAGTATGCACGAGATCTCCTTGACAGATTTCACATGACAGACTACAAGTCTGCTCCGACTCCTTTCCTATCAGGATTCAAACTTGAGGATGACGGGGAGACTCCACTAGTTGACAACACACTATATAGACAACTAGTGGGGAGCTTATTGTATCTCACACACTCCAGACCAGACCTCTCATATACAGTTGGTGCGGTTTCCAGGTTCATGTAGGAGTCGCATGAGCTACATTGGAAGGTTGCAAAGCATATCCTTCGATACGTATAGGGAACCATCACCTTTGGGATTCATTATGCAGCAGAATATACATTAGATCTCATCGGGTTTACTGATTGCGACTGGGCTGGCGATAACACTGATCGCAAGTCCACATCTGGTTACTCACTCAGTCTTGGTTCCTGGCCTATCTATTGGTCGAGCAAGAAGCAAGTTGTCATTTCTCTATCTTCAGCCGAGGAAGAGTACAGAGGGGTAGTTAACATAACCATTCAGGCTATGTGGCTATAACATTTTCTCACTGAGTTGGGCATTTAGTTTCATTGGTCGATCGTCATCTGGTGTGACAACCAGAGCTCTATGAAGTTCTACAGAGATCCAGTTTAGAGACAATGGACGAAGCACATAGAGATCCACATGCATTACATCCAGGACTTAGTACATGAGGGGATCATCGACTTGCATTTATGTCCTTCAGTAGAACAGACAACAGACATCTTCACCAAGACCTTCACTGAGCAGAAGTTTCATTCTTTGTGAATTTGTCTTGGAGTGAAGGACATAGTTTCCTAGAAAATGTAGTTCTTCTTTTACATACATTGTACCTTGAGGGGGGGTTTTCCCATGAGGTTTTCCCTCTTTCCTCACTTTATTTCAGTGTATCTTTTGTATTTGGGTACCTAACATGGCCTCATTTTCGAAACCCATTCTTTATTTTCACCATGGTGATGTTTAGGGGGGGTGTTGGAGTTACTTCACACACACCTAGGATTTCTTTTTCCTAAGGTTTTTTCTTGTTTATTAGTCATAATTAGTCATTATCCAGTCTCCTATATTTTAGGGGAGAATATTCCACCTGGAGAATATTCTCTTTCAGTGGACACTTTAGTTTGACTAGTTGAGTTGAGTTTAGATGCTACATTGGTTTTGTCACCATGCAACATTGGGATCATCACCATGCTAATTCGACCTTTCCTTGGGATCATCACCAAACTGGTGCATTACCCTTGATTCCCTAAGTTAACTCCTCACTACTCTATGTTCAGTCAGTTAATTGAAGACTAGTTGACTAGTTAACTCAAGTAGGTGGCAGTTCACTCCCGTAACTACTTGAGAGACTAGACTAGGTGGCAGTTCACTCCCGTAACTATTGGTGTGTGTCCAGATTACTATAGACCACCACTATGGTTCATTGGTTCTCCTCCAGTGCGCACTCATTAAGTTATACAGAGTATATCATGTGTAAATTATTCATTATTCACAACGGTTAACGAGAATTCTTCCATTCTTTCTCTCCTTCTTCTTCTTTCTCCGATTATATATACAAATGTGTGTATTATTGTTTATCTAGATCTATTCTATGCAGGTTCAACACATTTACATGGTGCAACATCTCCTTACTGTCGTCTGGTTTTTATCTTCTTGGATTACCGCATGTCTTTTTACTTATGTCATGTTCGCCATATCTCCAATAATACAATGGCCATTAAAATTATCACTCCCAAGTGGTTTTTGTTTTAGTGGGAGGTTTTTCCATGTAGACAATCTAAGTTTATGTAAATAAACAAACATTTGTCATTTCATTTCCATGTGGTTGTAGATCTAGTTTGGAGTTTGAGGAAGGAAGCATAGAGGAGTACATTGAAATAAGAAAAGAGGGAAAGAAACAATCTTAAAGAGTCATCATCAGCGAAGAGATTAACAAATGTTCTCTATTATATGTTATTGTGTTTGCTTTAATTTTTTTTTTGCATATGTTGCATTGCTTTTATATTCCTCTCTATCCATTAAAGTTTCAGTGAGCAACCGATTTATTTCATAACCTTCACTATAATCTTGCCTCGAAAATCCTAACCCTAACAACTCTATACTGCTGGAATTTTATCATTCTTTGTGATTTTTAACGATCAACTATTGGACAGTACAATCGCTAACAACAAAATAGTATGAAAAAATGTAAGTAACTATCCAGCCAAAGGAATTGGTAATTTGGTTAGCAGTTCCAAATGCTTAAGTGTATCATAATGAGGTTAAATCATAGGGACCAATAAATGAATATATTACACCCCATCTGTGAGGTGGGGACCAATACAGGAATATATTGCACCCCATTTGTCATGTGAATAGTTGGATTTTATTTTAGAATAGTTTGATATAGGGTGAGTGCAAGCTAATGATGGTCTCTCATGATGGGTTAGTCACAATGAAAAAAACAACAATCTCTTAACTTGGAGGGATTATTCAAGGTACTTTTACAATGAATTTGAATATGGTGTAAGAAGATGAAACGTAGGAAATACAATTATCTTTCATAATATACAACTTTTATTCATAGAAATTGTCAGTAACTATGTCAAATTTGATTTTTTCTAACAGTGGTATCTTGTGCCACATATAACTCATTAGAGAAATGGTTAAGCCTAAAAAAGGTTATATAATAAATAAGAGAGGTATATATTTTAGGATTTTGATACATGTCAAGACAAAAATAGATTAAAAACAATAAAAAATATTAATTTAAAAAAAAATTGCATATTTGGAATCTGCACTGCTAACTCTATCTATGTCTATATTTTCATCACTAACTGAATTATGTAGCCTATAGAAAAATAACTTCAAAAACAAAGATATGGAGACTAATTCATAAAAATGGAGGTTTTTGTGTATTTGCAGACAAGACCACTAGGTTTGTCATCTCGAACCTAAATCCGAAGCAACCAACTTAGAAAACATGTATTCTATATTTGTCACTCCCACCCAGAAAAAAATGAAATTCAAATAACGCGCACGTGCGTTCCTAATCTCTCTCTCTCTCTCTCTCTCTCTCTCTCACACACACACACACACACACACACACACACACACTTTCTCACTTTCTCTCCTACTTTCTCTTGCCTCCCCTCTATCTCTCCCTTCCCCTCTCTTGCTCCCCCACTCTCTATCTCTCTCCTCCCACTTTCCCCCTCTCCCCCTCTCTCTCCCCTAC
>ML880271.1:5191-21562 GCA_009831015.1 Picea engelmannii
CAATATGCTCGGCGACCTGTGATCCCTGCAACTTTTTCTAAACATATGGAACATTTGATTTGTTATCAACAAACTTTCAAAACCCTACAGCTGTCACTTATTCAAATAATTCAAGGATATAACACTCGATCCTTGCTCCAAATCTATCTTTGCACTCCATATGGGTTGTCAGAGAGGTGATATGTGAATCCTTTGATGGAAACACCTGTACAGTATTGAAACTCATCGTGGCACTTTGATTCAAGGCTTAAATCATGGCTTGACTCATGGAAAGGGTTCTGTGTGTCGACCTGATACAATGTTTCCATTTCAATGTCATGGCCTGATGTCATAATAGCACCTGTAATCTCTGGAATTTTTCTTACAATATTTGGAACATTTAACACCCGACTCCTCTCATGAGATGCAAAGATTACTGCAAACGGGTATCCTAAAGCCCAAATAGCGGCTGATCTAACGTTATCTAGTATAAAGCTTTCAGATTGAAACACCTTCATAAAATCGTTCATAAACTCAGGGTCATTTAAACAAAATTCCCCCAATTCTTCATGGTTGTCACTTGATTGCATCAATACGATAAAGGCCAAAAGTCTAATACATCTATATTGCCTACGAGTGAATTTACAACCTTTAAATGTGTTGCTACTACCTAAATCATTTTGATGACATATGTAGAATGCAGAACCTGGCACTTGTGCATTTGAGTTGTATGTTGTGTGGCTTGGTTTGACCTGTAAAAAACTCCAAACATAGCTATACTTACCACAAAACACATTCGCATGCACTATCTTCCTGCAAATGGAGCATTTGTCAGCTATGTTGAATAGATGTAATCGGTTCTTGGAAGCACTTTATCTGGCGTCTTGAACCATATTCGACACCTGTACATTGCAAATCATATGTTTGATGAAAGGAATGGTGTCGGGTTGGAAAATTCACTAGGCTTTCCTGTGTTATGTCTTGACTTTGTGCTTGATACGTGGCTTGGCCCATGGGTCCCTAAAGTTTGGCTAAAAGCTATCAAACTCAAGAGGCTTATTTTAGTTTAAAACAAAACTCAAACTTAGGCACAAAAAGAGTTGTTTGGTATATATATAGCTTAGGTCTATAATATTTGGACTTATTTAGACACTTTGTAATGCACTCACTACTATTTATCAAATTACAATCTAAAGGAACATAAGACTAACATTTATGGAAAAATAACCATTATGTGTTCATGTAATGCAGGTCAAGGACAGAGTCAAAAGGGTCAAGTCACAAGGGTCTGGACCAAAGACGGTCAATGGGAAGATGATCAGGAATTTGGAGATAAAATACTGGCTAAATGATTAAGATCAAATGACACAATAAGCATGAACGAATGAAATTCCTCAAATTTTTACAAAAAAAATTGAGGAGATAACATCTAGCTCTTTCTGGGGATGAAAGCCTCCCTGTGAGGTTTCAAGAACAAGCAGACCTGTGCCTTATCGATTCAATCTAAAAACCTTGCAACCTGCTCAGCAAAAAAAAACCCGCAACCTTGATCTCTGCAAATATTCACAATCTTCGATTTTGTATTGTGTCTAGTCCATTGGGCTATGGAGTCATTTGGCCTTTAGAACTGCTCCCCTGGAAACCTGTAGCCTACATGTAGCCTACAAACTTGCTCTGATTATTCAAGAAATTGAAAACAATCTACGTTCTCATATGAAGAGATTATTCTTATGCTAAATCCTACGCTAACCAACTGTACTGCCTCTTATCATGTGAACTCATGCTTCCAATGAAGCCATATCAAAAACTGATTTACTGAACCTGTTCTTGATCTTGACCCAAAAAATATAGGAAACCATAGCATGCAAAGATGTAATTTGTTAAGATAATACAACCATCCTTCATCTAACAAAAACACTTTGACATTTATGTTGTTTATAGAATCCAAATAGTCATCAATAGGGTCATCAAATCCACAGGGAAATACCTCTACTTGTTGATGATCCAACTGAGAACTGAAATATTGTTGATGATGTTGGTTGCTTTCATTGATCCCAGTGTTGAATGTAGATAGCTCAACCTTTTCCAGAAAATCCTGCATGATCAATTGCTTATCTGAACTCCTCTGCTCCCCTTGGCTATATCCCTGTGATTCAAATTCATCTCTATGATTTGCTGGCCCATTACAACTAACAATTTCTGAAAAAAAATAATAAGTATGTTATGGATCTTCTACATCATTGTCTTGATAATGATCAAAAGAAAACCGAGTCTGAAAATATGTATCATGAAGAAATTTTTGATCAGCCTCTCCAACAATGAAATCTTTGCAAGATGAATCTTCTTTGAATTTTCGAGCTTTATATTCACAACTTTCATCAATCACAACATGCATACATTGTTGATCATCCTTTTGTTGAAAAGTAGAACTAAGTGAAATTCCAGAAGCAAACAAATTTCCACAAAACTTACAATCTTCCTCTTCATCACTATCTTTGTCAAAAATGGGAACATCATGATCAAATTCTAATGACAGAGATGAATATTCATGCATAGAATTATCAACAATATGATCTTGAAACAGATTTGGAAAAATATAACCTTCTTCCTCATCATTATCAGCATTTCCATCAAAGTTTGAAACAAAAGATACATAAGGAGAAAGAGGGTCCTCCTGATGTTCTAGCTGGAGATTAGATGGTTCCTGAAAATCCTGTTTCTCATGGTAACTGCAGCTTTCCTTGATCTGCAAATCTGAAAACTGAGAGCTACCCTTAGAATCTGTTGTAGATTCGAATCTTTTATATGCTGATATAAAAATCTGCTCATCATTTTTCAATTTTTTAAAGGGGATAATCTGATCTTTATGATAGCTTAAAATAATAGATGCATTTGGTATTATGTCAAAAGCATCTACACTAAGCTTGTCATTATGTGGGTCAGCAATCTCTTGGTTATAAAAAGAGGTATCTTCTACTACAACATACTTTTCCTGGCCATCCAATTTTTTACTCAACAAATTAAATTCATGACAACACTCTGGATAAAGGAAATTAGCTGAAAACTTATCTTTGCAAAATGAATGAAAAGCAACATGGAAATTTTTCAAAGAAATGACACTTGCAGTAGGAAGAGATCAATACCAATCATGAGCAATCCCCTCTAAAGAAAATCCAAATAGCTTGATCTGAACATCCTCATGCACAATTTTCAACCGATGAATGAAATCATGAAAATCCAGCAAATGTTCAGCTGGTACTTCCCACTCTTTGCCTCGAAATCTAGGAATACTATTTTCCCATTCATCTCTACTAGGCACTAGATTCGGGAAACCAACGATCTTTGAAAAATCATAGAAATCATATCTCTTAGCTAAGATCTTGTTCATTTCATACTAGTGGAGTCGCCAACAGATTTCAGAACAATGGAGTCGCCACTGAATTTGTCCTTCATGGAGTTGCCAGATAGATGATTACGACTGAAAATATGTCCAGACTTTATCTATCATCAAAGATGGATCTTGTCATCTCCCAAGGAAGTTGAGCTTCAATCTCCTCTCCCCGGCAACAACGCCATTTTGTTATCACTCCAAGAAACTCTCCTAGGCTGTATCTCAGATATGCCTGGTAACTTAATTGTTTTTGTAATTATTTACTCAATAATGGGTGTGGGGTTGGATCAAGATGAAAATCTAAATCACTGGATTGTATCTTCAAGACAATCTAGTTATATTCAAACAGTACAAGGCCTTCAAGAGCTATTATCAAATAGGTTTGTAAATCAAATGGATAAGAAACCAATCAATTAACCATAACATACATAAACAATATATATGATGGGTCAACAAACTAGAAGTGGATGCTTATGATTATTTTTTAATAATCAAAGGTAAGATGACAGTTACCATAGGACATTTAAACAGAGACAAAGAAATAATTTCAACTCATAGGCATAGAATAGAAATGAAAAGAAAGTCTAACAATAACAATGAAAGAAGCTTGCAGGCTGAATATATCAAAGAAAGTGTATGTATCACAATAACATTAGATTCTAGAACTCAAAGTCGAACCACCTACTGGATTCAAAACAATAGACTTTATAGTCTTTACATCAAAAATTCAGATCCTATCAAATAGGATGGAATAACTAAAGATAGTATATAATATTAAACTAATACCAAAATAATAGGAATAGATACTATATAAAGGGAGTCAAACCATATCCTAATACTAAGTCTTTGATAGCTTCTCTTGTATGTTGGATGATGACTATGCCTTCTAGAATGTTCAATTGACATCTGGAAGCTAATCATCTCATCCTAAAATTCTTCTTTATCTTCTTGCCTCAACATCTGTCTCAAAAACTTGGAATAGAACACTAAAACAACTTCCTTTAATTATATTCTTAACTTAGAAAATGTCTTCGTGCTCTTTGAAAATACAAAATTGAGATCTGTTCAAAAAGAATAACACTCTGCCCTTCTCTGTGATTTCGATGGCTAAAGAGCCAAAATTATAACCTATAATCCATCGAAGGTTGCTTTCGGTGGCTAAGGGCAGCTGTGCAAACTAAGATAGCCACTGAAAAGGCAAGCTTTAGCAGACTTCTTCAAAGTTTCATCTAACTTTCTTTTCAGGTCCAAAACAACTGATATATGAAATTTATCTCTGTGAAGAGGCTCACAACCATAGAGATCTTTGCATGTTGAACACACACTCTGTACCTGTTAGGTTTTCCATCAAAATATGGGGCTTCTGGTTCGATGCTCTGAGGTAGATAAAAGTCAAATGATAACCACATAACTGTTACTAAGAAGACAATGAAAAGGGTCGAAGAAATAGCTCCAGTCATAGTGTTGTTCATGAGTCTGTACTTAAGGCTTAGAAGTACAGTGTCAAGGCATCCGAAAGTGGGTAAAAGGTGGAGGGGGGAGAAACGTCAACCTTCGGCAAAGGAAACTAAGGAAGATTTCTTCATTGGCGTTGTCTGGCTTCCAACTGTTCCTGGATAGTTGTGTCTTGTTCAATGGATGCCCATGATCGTTCAAGTTTGGCCTGGTTAGTTGTCGTCTTAAGAATTGTGTCAAAGAGGTTTAAGGCAATGTATGTTTGGTTCAATAGTCCAGGTTCGACGTTAGGCTATGTTGGTACAGGGACAGTCATGGAGGAACAGTAAAAGTGGAAAAAACTCTGAGAGAGATTAAGTGTTGTCTCAATTTGGTTGTATAAAAGAGAATTTATAGTTTCAGAAATAAAATATGGATGCAAATCAAAGGCTCGTTCCCGTAACTGTATTATATTTTAATAAAAGTGTGAGATGGGAGAAAAAACAATTGACTGTCTATGGTGTAAGGCTCCTATCAAGGGAGAGTATCACACATAAACAGGGGAGGAAGAATGTAAGGAATTAACCGATGTAGTAGAGAATATGTGTAGAGTTTTGAAAATGAAAACTGTTCTTACACCCGCTGATAGCTGGTACAGAGGAAAAATAGTAAACAATTGCATAAAACCAAAATTCATTCGCTATAGTAGTGGTCGTACTAAATTATAACAAAGCACATCAATTAAGAATATGAAATGAAATGAAAAATGAGATACAAGGAAGAAAACTTGTAACACAGTCGTGACGGAATTGAGAATCTTCATATCTGCTTGTATTACTCTCAAATGTAAAAAACTCTGTTACAAACGACACAAAAAGGTCCAGCCCGGTTCATTTCTTTCTGTGATATATTTATACAATTTCACAAATAAGGTAGAATCTCAATAGTCACAAAATTTTGGTTACAACAGGGAGGAGTGCAATCACTCCATTTCTCCTACTCTGTCCTCACTTGGTGCCAGATGTCTGTCGTTACGCGAGCTCGGTACAAGCGATACATATTTCCACCAGCTGAGATATTAGCCGCGATGGTTCTTCTTGACAGCTGGCTTCGAAGAAGTAACATTCTCGGGCTAACTGTTGTAGCCTGTCCTCTATCTGTCCGTCGATGATATCAATGGCGCATAATTGCGCACTGGGTTTGATCATGCATTTATCCACTTGGACTATGTCCACCATAGTCCTCTGAGAGATATCGGCCAAATCTCTTTCTTCTTTATCCTTCATATCAAGCGAGATCTTTTCCACATTTATTTGCATTAGCGTCTTGGCATCGCACCCGATGTCAATGCCCAACAGCTCGCCGTTTATAGAATTAAAGGCCTCCTCTAAGGAGTTGGTTATCTTTTGGGCTTGCTCCTTGCCTTCGGCGATGTTATGCTCCCATTCCTTTAACATAATGTTTCCTCTGGTTTTCTCTGAAATGGTGAGCCTAGGAGTTCCTGTCGAAACCCTGTTGTTCGTGGCTATCACCGCCTCCTGGAAGGCGACCCAAGATGATCCGGCATCCCTCTCTCTGGCCTATAAGTTCTCAGAAACCTGATTTACCAAAACACAATTGTCACGGATCGCTTCTACCTTGGCGAGAAAATTTTGCTGCGCCGCAGAGACTCTACTCTGAATCTCGATTGCCTGGGATTTGAACATCCCAATGTTTATCATTCTACTCTCGACGATCTCTACCCGGGCCTGTAGCTGTTCAATCAAATTCCTCTGCTGGCTCGCCTGCATCCGACCATCCCGGACCACCAGCTGTGCTTGCTCAAGCTTAGTTTTGAGCATCTCTATCTCGTTCTTATCGGCCAGCCTAGCCTGCTCCATTCCTATGCTCACCTGATCTTTAGCAATTTCTGTTGTTGTGGCCAATCTGGCTTCAAGGGTCCTAATTAGGTGATTTTTTCTCTTAAGTTGGTTTTTTAGGAGCCCAACTGAAAATTGATTCGCCGAGGCATAGGCTCCTATTGTCCCTGCTATCTCAGTGGCGAATTGCTCATTTTTCTTGTTTTTTCCATCAGTTATGACTTTATATTTCTTTGCAGTCGACTCTCCTTCTTGATAGAATTCCCTTTTCACTACTGATTTTCTCTTTTTATCGAAGAAAAACTTGTTCGGAGGGAGTTGTTCTACTCTTATGGGTCTCATCTCTTCGTTGAAAATCCATCCTGCATCGATATTTCCCTGCATCGACTGCCAGGGGGTAACTGATGTGATGGGTTCTCCGATCTGCTTCATAGATTTTCCTGGAGTATCGACCAGACTCTGCTTCTTCGGCTGTTCTGGAGTCTTTATCTCGGTCTCCGGATTCTGTTTCTTTGGCGGTTCTGGAGTTTTTATCTCTGTCTCTGAATTTTGTTTCTTTGGCGGGTTTGGAGTTTTTTTCTCTGCTTCCAGATTCTGCATTTGTTCCCCCTCGTCCTGGTGTTTTCTTTGGTTGGGAATTGCATCTTTAGAACCTTCGGCATCCTTCTGTTTTGTCTCCAAACTACCTGGACCCTCACCTCGCAATACAGCGGTGAGACAGCTACGTCCGTGTTCCTGGAATTTCAATACCTCGTCTCTATCCTCGGGTGCCAAGGATTGGATCCGGGCTAGAATTTCTTCATAGGACCTCGCTCCTCGGAAAATGTCATCCAAGCGTGAATTCTCATGCTCAAATCTCTTGAGCCCGCAATTAGCCAAATGATTGCTTACGACCCTCTGTGGATCGTGCTTCTTGTATTCGATGGAGACCAAATTTAGGTCTTCCAGGGCTGTCGCCTCGGCTTTGGCATGCACGAAATCTAATAAAGAATAAGAATTTGAATGAACAGGTAATGATGGCCATACCTTTTTAGAGTACCCTTTAAGTTCTTTGCTCACACCGCCAATTACTGTTTGTCGAGCAACCTCGTGACAAGACAGCTTGTCGGGAATGAACAATGGCAGCGCATGTGGGGGAACAAAAGCCTCGAAGACTCTGAAGTAGGAAAATTCAGCTTCTACATACCAGTCCGCGATGTTGCTCAAATTTTTTACTATGCTATCCGAGATCCGGGGTGGCGGGTGACCAAAAATGGTCACGTGCAGGGGCACCATCACCCAGTTAAAAATTTCATACGCAAAAGTTTCTTCTTTGATTTCCCATAATTTTTCATGATATACATGTTTGGGTTCATCTTCGACTGGAGTCCAACTCCAGTTCATCAATGGAAATGGTGTCATAGAACAAATCGTGTCCATAATGTACGCGGACATGAAGAATGACGATGTCTTCCCATTCTCTTTCTGCTCCTGATACTCTGTGACCCGATTGGTCAAGCTATCTGAAAGCATCTTTGCCTAGTTAAAAGAACATCCCTCGGTGACCCAAAACATTAGAGGCATCCACGCAAGGAAAAAATGTGATGTGTCCTCTTTCCCATATAACCAGAATGTCATCATGGCCACATATCTGTACTGCAGTTCTAACGAAGCGATTGAATATATGCCGTGGGTATCGGCTCTGAACTTTGCAGTGTTTGAAACCCAATCCTTTATCAAACTGGACATGGTTTTATCATACTGTTCGCATTCCTTCTCCTTGAATTCTTCCAAGAACTCAGCACCATATGTGCGGTCGGACGTAGCGGGCATCTTGTACATGGTTTGAGATGCTCCGGCCTGAAGGTCCCAATGGTGACTCTTTTCTCGTTCATGATAGTCCTGGTCGGTATGTCCACATGGTCCAATGCCCATCGGACCATATCGTAATATGGAAGCAACCATGGTCTGGCTGCTACTCTGTGCATTCTGGATTGGACGACTATTTTGTACTTGGTGGTTAAATCATCTCTTTCGTTGTCGTCAGAGTCGTCGGAATAATCCACCAATTCTGCTTGCAGAATATATGAAACATATGACCAATTCGGGACCGAGTTGATACTTCGGGGTGAAGTATCAGAGACATTGTCTGAGCCTTGTCCTGAAACCTCAACATTCGCTTTTGCTTCTTTTCGAGGAGCCATGGCTGAAGCTTGCATTTTAGCTCTTCTGCGATAGAACTACGTATACATACATAAGTCAGTTTCCTCAGAGGTGGTGAGGTTTGCATGCTATGAAAATGTATTTGTTATAATTAAATACAACTCTACTATATACTCAACAGACTCGGTACCTTTCAAAACAAGTCTGTCAAATCATATTTGGAAATAAATTCTATCATAAAAATCCGATCTTATACGTTGATTTACCCTATTTCCTCATCAATGTCATAAATTTTGGCATTTTTAAACTCTCAGTTGGTGCATGGAGGAAAAGGATACCTCGTAAATCATGTAGACATCAAAGCGCGGGATATTCATTGATTTAGCTCAATTAATTCGGTTTTACCGCTGTTAACAGTGTTTCGGTACTCGCTATATCGGGGATTTTCCTTTAAAATTTTGAGTCTCTAACTCTCGAGACTGCGAAGATCGATTTTGGTTTAATTAAAGGTAATCGCGATTTGGGGCTTGATTAATTTTATGATTATTATATTTGCCATATCTCAACTCGGAGCTTCGAAGATAAATTTCTGGGAGATTTACATGTCGAGCTGCGAAACCGCGAGATCGCGATAACATGACTTAATTAAAAGGGATGATAATCTTGGATTAAGTAATTAATTAATCACGTTATAACTGCATCGTGACTTCGCGAGTCATGGTTTAGACGATAAAACTTTTAAAAAGGACAACGTCGAGTGGCTAAATGCCGAGAGAATCTTTTACCACGGTTTAGCTTTTACCCTTAACCTTAACATGAGTTACTCAAATAAGGAACTCGTGTTCTCGGCTATCGGGGTTATGAAAGTAAAATTTTGGGTTTGAATACCGTCAAGGCACTAAACCCCGACAACGTTTAAACATGAGTTGAGAAAAACTTTACCCTCGTAACTGTTTTGAGTGAAAAGTTAAAACAACTTCGTTGTTTCGTGACTCGAGACGTGTGAACTGCATGAGCTATAGTATCCGGTCTGCGAGATCCTGAAGTATAATGAAAGAGGAAACATTTTACGAAAGGTAGGATTTGTTTCGAGAGTGGAAAAATCATCCCTTCTCATGTGATCAAGCTTCAAAGATCATCGATATCTTAGAGGAAAAATGAAAACCATTTTTAGATTTCAAGAATTAAGAATGAAACTTGTGAAGGGTTAGAAAAATAGGGGCGGCTCCAACATAGGCTCCAACTAGGGATCCCACCTTCCTGTGAGGCGGGAAGAATAGTAGACCACATGCCAATATTGGGTAAATGGAGTCAAAATCTCAATCAAGCAAAAAAGGTTCCCGAGAAGAGGGTATGAAAGGGGGAAAAGGACTTCGTTCTTTACCTCAAAAATCTTTTACAAAATCATATATTCTTTTTAAACATAGTTGTAGTCCCTTTCACAATTTTCCCTTTCCCACTACTAAACCCAAGTGTGTTTTTAAGACAATCGAAAACAGTCCTAGGAGACCCAACAGATCTTGCGGCTCTTGACTTGCATCAACAGAATAAGATTATATGTTTTTACTTGGGGAGTCCCGTCTGAATTTGGGATGTGGATCAGGTTTTTTTTTTTTTTTTTAAACATTGGTTACCAGAGTAGAGTGATATTCATGTATAAAATCCTTACAGATATCTCAGACATTGCTTCACTGCCAGCGAGCCTGTTCAGTACCCCGGTGAATTTATCTGGCCCTTTTTTACTGAATTTCCTTTCACCACTTCAGAATATATTTATGCATTTAAATGCTGAGACGAGGGCAATCATTTCTGAATTTCCTTTCATCGTCTCTTGGACTAGGTGGGGGCAATCATTTCTGAATTTCCTTTCACCACCTATCTTATATTTTACTTTTTAGAGCGCGAAGATGGGGGCAATCAATTTGTATCAGGGCTGATATCTGTGTAATATTTTGCATTATAGGTCTGTCAACTTACTTTGATTACTTGGTACCAACCTTCCTTTGACCTTCACAACATCTTCGTTCTTAGGGAGAAAAAGGAAAATAAATTTTTAAGGGCATTCCATTTGAGCAAGCTTCAATCCTCCGATGCCGTTGAAAAACCTAGGAAAGTCAAGATTACTCTAAACGTTTCTTCGCTCAGCAGGGGATCGGGTAGTTATGAAGACCCGCTTTCTTTCCACAATCTATTTTGAAACTCACGAGGTTGAAACGAAAAAAATTTATCCCTTCGTATATGGAAAGGAAAGATGGTGACTTGTTAAAAGTCAAAAGTTAAACCCGAAGATAGAAAGGATGCCAAGTAGCGATTTACTGACTGAAAATACAGAGGTCAAACAATTCAAGACTGACTCTTGTAGGTATCTTTGGGGATAACTTATTTTGACTGACTTCTTTTAGATTGGGAGAATCTTAAACTGTCTTAATTTTTTTAGAGATTATTACACCAAGAAACAACTCTATTATCTATCAGTTCAGTTGTTATTGCAATTTGAATGGTGTTACCTCGGTTTTCTTTTGATCAGTCCTTTATAACATGTCCTTTGAGAAATCTCATCTTTACCTTTTTATTTTACTTTCTTTGCGCAATATGAAATTACTTTAGGTATCACCTGTTTATGCCAATTTATTTCTGACACCGACTTTCATTTTACTCCTCCTGCTTGTTTCGTATGCAAATGGAATCCTGTAAAAGAGAAATACAAATCTTATCTGAAATGTGTCGAAAGTTTATGAACGAAAAAATAGAAAATCAAAAAGCAACGTTTAAATGAAAATGCGTATATGCACACAAAAAAATTGTTTTATTTTATTATTATATATATATATATATATTGAATCTGGCGACTGTTACGTCATGTAATGCTTTAGATACCGCTCGTTGACAGGGGCACTGAGGACTTCTCCGTCTATATTTTCCAGTAGGAAAGAATTTTTTCCTTCTAGAGCCGAGACCCTCAATGGTCCATACCAGAGGTGGTCAAATTTACTATGCTTCGCGGCTTCTTCCTTTCTGGCATCCCATCTTAGCACTAAATCGTCTGGGAGGAATTCCCTGTCCTTTCCCTTGCGGTCAAACAATTCTTTCATATCATCTTGGTACTTTTGCATCTTCTCATCAACTTCAACTCTATCTTTTTGAACCTCAATCAGCTGATTAATTCTCCTGGTTACATGATTGGGTTCTTCGTTTTGATCCTGCCATAAATTCATCACTGGTAGCGCTAGGTTTATAGGTAGAACAACATCTGTCCCATAGACCATTTGAAAAGGCGAAACGTTGATAGAACTTTTAGTGCTTATGTGGTTTTCCCACAATGCGTATTTCAAGTGTACATGCCAAGACCTCTTATTTTCATCCAATACCTTCTTGATTATATTTACCAGGCTCTTGTTAGATGACTTAGCCAACCCGTTCCCCTGGGGGTAACATGCTGTGGAATGGCTAAGGACAATGTTATACCTTTGACAGAAGCTGATCATAGCCATAGATTTAAAGTCATGGGCATTGTCAGTAACCATCTTTCGGGGACAACCGAATCTGGACAAAATATTATCTTCCAAGAAATCGATCACCACCGAGTATGTTGCCCTTTTGGTTGGAATGGATTCCACCCACTTAGTAAAATAATATGTAGTTGTTAAGATCCACTTATGTTGAGCACTAGAATGGATATTAATCTCGCCTATGAAATCTAGACCCCATTGTTGAAATGGGGCTTCAACTTTTACTGGAACTAGAGGCAGTGTCGAGAGTTTCTGTTTTCCTGCGAATAGTTGACAAGGGTTGCAGGCACGCACTTTGGCATTGACGTCTGAAAAGAGTTTAGGCCATTAGTACCCAGCCCTCAAGATCTTGTAAGTTGTAGCTCTCCATGCGTGATGCCCCCCACAGATTCCCTCATGAAATTCGTCTATAACCCGTTGAGTTTCCGATTCGACTAAACAGACTAACAAGAAACCAAGTGGATCCTTCCATTATAGTTGACTTTCGGCGATACAATATTTGACTGCATGGAGTTTTAAAGTTCTGCATTTGGATGGTGATAGTTCGTTTGGGAATTTTAGGGTTAGCAGGTATGACACTATGTCTCTGTACCAGCCCGATGATAAGAAATTTTCTTCGATCTGGGTTGGACTTGTTTCTTCATCCAACTCGTTTAGTTCTGAGTTTTCGTCGCCTTCCTGCAGACAATTGATATCAAGGGATCTGAAATTTGACTCAGCTAAGAGTTTGTCCAGGCCTTGCCTTTTTATCAATTTGGTCGGTTTAACTTCCAGATCGAATTCTTGGATTTTAGCGAGCCATCGCCCTCTTTTTCTGTCATTGTCTGGCTGTACCAATATATCTTTCACATAACTAGTAGGCACGTACGCGATTATTTTTTAATGTAGCACATAGGTTCTAAATGCCTTTAAAGATTTTACCATTGCGTACACTTGTTTTTCTATTATGTCATACTTCAGTTCTGCGTCTCTAAGGCTTTTTCTGAAAAATGCTATCGGTTGTTCGAATCCTTCTTCATTCTTCTATAGGAGCACCGTGACGATAGTATGTTCAGAGGCAAATGAAAAAATAAGAAAATGTTTCAGATAATCTAGACTTGCTAACACAGGCGCTTCGCTTATGACTTTCCTAATATGTGTGAACGATGCTCTGGCCTCGGTTGTCCAATTTACTCCGCTGTCCTTCTTCAACATTCCTGTGATCAATTTGACAATCTCAGCGAAATTGGGGATAAACCTTCGTAAAAATTTTATCTTTCCTAAGAATGATTGAATCTCTTTTATATTTCTGGGAATATTTATAGTATCTATTGCTTCAATCCTCTTAGGATCAATCCTGATTCCATCCCTAGATACGACACAGCCCAAAAGCTTACCTTCCCGCATAGCGAAATGTGATTTCTTTGGGTTCAAAGACAGACCGAACCTGCGACACTTTTCGAAGGTCTGTTTGAGATGCATGAAGTGTTCTTCATCAGTTTTAGAGAAAACCATCAAATCGTCGAGGTAAATGACTACGAACTTGTCCCTTTATCCCATGAAAGTGATGTCCATAGCTCGCTGGAAAGTGGCCCCTACATTCATCAAACCAAAAGGCATTTTTTCATACATGAATGTACCCCATGGTGTGGTGAAAGCAGTTTTTTCCTTGTCTTGTTCATTTATAGCGATTTGATTATAACCAGAGAACCCATCTATCATAGACATTCGATTAGCTCCAACAACCTTTTCTAACACATGGTCCATTTTGGGTGGCGAATAATTTTCCTTGAGAGATGACTTATTTAAGTTTTGGAAATCCACACACAGCCTGATTTCCCCACTCTTTTTCCTGACAGGGACTGGGTTTGCTACCCAGTCCGAGTATCTCAGAGGTACGATTATTTTCGCATCCAAAAGTTTTTTAACTTCTTTTTCGATCACAGGTAACAAAATGGGGTTAATTTGGCTAAGCTTTTTCCTAAATGGTTTGACCCCAGGATTCAAAGGTATCTTGTGATCAATTATGGAAGTATCATACGTTCTCAACTCATCATAAGACCAGGCGAAGACATCCTTATATTGTCTGAGTAGGTTTTTATATTTATCTTTCACTTCAGGAGGGAGGAACTTGGATATTTTTACCACCCTGGGTTCTTTTTCAGTTCCTATATCACAGTCCTCTACTTCTTCTGGTTGGGACTGCAAATTGGATTTTATAGGTACATCGTTCTGATCAAAAAGTCTTTCCAAAGGAATCAGTGCTTTCGGAATCTGATTGTTTTTAAGGACCAGCATACGATGATCCACAATGTTTTCTCGGAAGGTTTCAGGGTCTTCCCCTTCTTGCATGATCCACATCGAGTCATTTTGATTTTCTTGGTCAGCATGAGTTTCGGAGAATTCACCCACTGCTGTAAGGAAATTCTTAATTTGTTCATCATCTTCAAAGACCTGCCAGTGTCGGATATTGTCTGGTATAGAAGGTTTGTATCTGATTTCAATGTGATACTTCAGTTTGATAGTGGTGGGAGGAGAGAAGGTTGAAGCTGCCTTTATCAATGCATCAACATGTAGATTCTCTACACGAGGGATAAAATGGACCTTTACGGATGAGAAAACATTTTCCATGAGATCCCAAGCACAATTTCTGTATGTTCTTAATCTGGGATGCTTGGCTAGGTACTGTCAGTTTATTTATTTGACTATTAACTCTGCATCACCATATGCCTCCAAGTTACTTATATTTATCTTTTTGGCAGCTTCTAATCCTAAGATCAACGCTTCATATTCGCATACGTTGTTAGTGTAATCTATGTTCCATTGCAGTCGATAGGAAAAGGGAACAACAAACTTACCTCCGAGAGCCACTAAAAGCACTCCTGCGCCCGCCCCCTCAGAAGATGAAGCACCGTCAAGATACATTTTCTAGACACCAGTGTTACACAGATCTGTTGTCATGTAATCTGATTCTTCTCTCTCTATATCATTTTCTTCTGGACAACCGTCTAAACCATCATCAAAAGACAAGATACAATTTCCCAGATCTTGGTCTGCAATGTAAATAGGGAAGTTGTTTGGGTTTTGAGGGTCACTGACTGTATATGCTAATCTTGTTTCTCCGTACAACTGAGTGAACTGACCACCGAACAAAGGGATTGTGGCATACGTCATGTCTAACTGAAGAGAACCCCCCAACTTGGCTCCCCATGACCTAGATAACAGCATGCCATACTTAGGGGGAATATCTGCGATAACCACATCCATCAGGATACTCTTAACCGGGACCTGGGCCAAGGTAACTACCAGATCTTTTATCATCCCCAAACACTTAACCCTTCTCAACTCAAAAGAGTACAAATATCCATAAGGTCTGGTGATATGGAGACCCAACTTGTCCATTATAATCTTAGGCATAACGTTATGGGAGGCTCCGGAGTCTAACATGCAATTATGTAGCAACTGATCATACACATTCAGAGTGATATAAAAGGGAGCAATGGTCTCTTTGGCCCCTTCAAAATGGGGACCAAAAGTGATGTTAGGTTTTTCATCTTCTAAATTTAAAATATCAGACTGACCTTCTAGCTCAGAGACACCCATCGCTCTGGTAATTTGCTTGCGATAAACGGGGTTTTTCGCTAATTCTACCAAAGGGATTGGTATCTTAATTTTATTTATTTCATTTTCGAAACTGAAAGCTCCGCTCACCCTATCTGTTTCTTTGGTTGAGACTTTTGATTCCTTCCTTTCCGACGTCTTTGTCTGGACAACTTTATCACTCATGGTCCTCGTTGAAGACGTAACTTTATTTACTGGTTTGGCTCCTCGTTCTTGGGTTTCAACTTTTTCCACTTCGGACTCTTGTGTGCTTACCGTTTTCATTTTGTTGTTGGGTAATAAGGTTTCTTCCGAAGGAGGATCATAAGCTTGACCTCTTTGAAGGATTTTCTTGGGTTGGGCAGTTGAGGTGGGCTTACTCTTAGATCTTAAGTTGTACTTTGGTTGAAACTCAGCCATTATCATTTCAGTTTCTAGTTGAGATTCACAGAGGTCAGTGTGATCACCTTCTTCACCC
>WSFP011479766.1:0-16371 GCA_009831015.1 Picea engelmannii
AGGTAAAAATAGGTTCTATATTTTGTATTAAATAGTGTAACATTGAAGCTACATTTATTTGATCCAAGCTATTTTAAGTTTGATGGTTTGATAGTTAACTAAGACATTCTCTTTTTCCTACATGTGACAGGAAATGAAGTTGGGATTTCATGAAGTTGAGACCTATCTCTTGCATAGATAGTTTCCTAGTATTAAAGGCTAAATAACTAATTAACAAGACTTTCGCTAAGCAAGAATGGGCTCATTCAAGACTCAAGTGCATGAAACTTCTTGGATTTGTAACTTTGATATCTTGGCAAATTTTAATGGTTTGTTTGTTGTTTGCATTTGGACCATTTTTAGAACTTTGGAAGTTTGGTTTTATTTTGATTAAATATTGTGTTAGTCCCTTGAATGCTTATAATTCTCATTTGATGCTTGACTGAAGCTTGAGCCCTTTGTAGTAGCTTGATTGGTTTATTTATAATACATTATGTTTATTTATATTTTCTTTGAGAAGACATGTTGGTATTCATAAAAGGAATGAGCCATGAGTTGCTAAGCGTAGATTCCTACGTATTTATCATAGGAAATATATTGCCAATGAGACCAACATTGCTCTAATGTATTTATAATTTTAATGTTATGAATAAAAAAAAATTACATTTAGCCTCTCAATAAAATATGTATGAAATGATTTATAATCTATTATGGTTATTTCAAAGGCAATCAAGCAAAGTTTATGCATAAACATTGAGTCTTCTGACACTAATTCATATGCAATCACCCAAGCTAATCAATGCCTACTCCAAATCTGATCATTGTTGAGATTGTTATAGTTTTCCTTCTCACTGAACAATTCTAAATCTAACTGTTGAATTAATCCTTCTCCACTAAACCAGTCTTTGCAGAAAATAAACCACTCAGATGAAATGAATTAAAATATCTATATTACTTTTGGAAGAAGTTAAATCCTTTCAAAATATGTACTCTATGATTTCATAAATAAAATTCACACTTCAAACAAATTGTAACTTCATTAAATCATAAATCCACAAGCACACCTCCACCTAGATCTGGCTCAACATTACATCATAGAGAGCTTAATCTATGATATCATTCAGTGATATGGTTGATATGTAACACCAATACTAATCATCAAGTGACAATGACTAACTGAACCATTCAAGAAATATTACAATTTCAAGATAACAAGTTGTTACAACAACAATTGCAATCTATTCAACAACATCAATCCAAAAATAATTAATGCTTCAACAACATTAATCATACAAAATGCAGACAAAGCTTAAGTTTTTGATTTATCATGTGAAATGCACAAGAAGACAAAAATAACAATTTATTGAGGTGAGATATGTGTGGAGGTGGGCCCTTGCCTCCAAACAAAGTTTTCTGTAAAAAAACTAAAAAGAATTAATCACTAACAGAAATTCAGTTGAACATTGGCACTTCTTATTAGGAGATTAAATTGCCAGATACAATGTTAGTTCTCTAATGCTCAATGGAAAAATAAGGACTATATCCCTAGCGTAAACACTATGTACATATTTTAAACCATGCCCCATTCTTAGAATAGAACGAATCTGCCAGTAGTTGGAACAGTCTTGAGAATCTTTCAATTCTCAAGCTGTTCATAACTTCTTAAAACAGAGATTGTTAAGATTACAATAAAAAAAATTAGAAACTTAGAAATCGATGCTCCAATTGTTATCCAATGATGTGGCAAGCTGCATGATTCCCTAGATAAGTGGTGCTAATTCCAGTCTCCAGAAGATCACCCTCTTCCAACTGGATATGTTAGATCTACGAGGAGAGTCAATCGATGGTGCCATAGTCTTCTCCGTGTGTGTTTCAACCAGGTGTTTCAACACCAATTGGAAACATATCTACATTCATTCTTATTGATTCATCAATAATTACTCAAATTAGGAAACATCATCCTAGTTTACAAGTACTCTATGATTAACATAACATAATGAATTATGAATTATGAATTGTACCTGCTCCAGGGACCAAGATTATTGTTTTCATAGGAAATGTAAACAATAGGGTCCAAGGATGAATTAATACAAGAGAATGAGAAATGATAAGGAAAAAGGGGCAATTTTAGCACCCAACATCTCCCCCCAACTACACCATTGCATGTCCCCATGCAACTTCACTCACTCAAAATCGGAGTCTGAGTCGGGGCATGAAATTTTCTAATGCAAATTAGAAAGATTGTAGGATGATGCAACATTATCTTATAAATTTCTCTAGCCCCTAGAATATATCACTTCTTCCCAACATTCCCTTTCAATCTTCTTAGTCATTATGTACTTGTGTTGATACTTCTCTGTTGGCAGCCAGATAATAGGGAAATGAAATTACAACCCCAACCATTGTGGACCACAAGTATGAATGTACTCAATATAGCTAGGAACCCGAAACAAAGCATAGGTAAAATTTTCATGACTGTAGGGATCCTTGGTCCTCAAGGCCAGAGAGGATGCTTGCCATATAAATCTGCTACCTTCCAGTGCAAACAGTTTCTAATCATTGATTGTTTTTAATACAAGAATCTATGACAAGCCTTTGAAGACCTATCACTTTTCTAGTCCTGCAAAATGAAGAGAGTAGATGTTGGTGTATATTAAAAATAGTAACATGAGTACGAGGTTCACCCCTAATCCACAATGTTGCTTCTCCTTCATTATTCTAGATTTTGTGGAAGAAATTCCAACATTTTGCCTGATTGTTCACAAAAGAAGTGAAGGTTCTCAGTTGCACATATCCTACACAGGGAACAAGATTAAGTTTTTTATATCCAAAAAGCAGGCCTATTCATGCAAATAAAGCACACACAAGAAATGTTGATCTGAGAAATAACTCTGGGAGAAATTTTCTAAAAACTCAGAGGCACTAATCATTTTATAAGGCCCTCCTTCCTTAATATATTTAGGCTTAAAAAGAGTTAAATGTTCACGAAGGAAGACCATGTATGAGGGAGAAGGGATTCTACAGCTCGTAAATCTTCTGCTAAAAAATACATTTGATTTTTATCCTGTTGCAAAATCTGGCACTTAGCTTGCAACTTCTTCAACTCTCCCAATTCCTTCTTCATTTATTCCCATTTAAATTTCTGACACGTAAAAAATTCAATGTATTTCTCTCTGAGGTCTTGTATTTACTTTCTGTGGGATGAAAAAATAATCGTTCCTTCTTAAAACATGGAAACCTGTTGCTTCCATTTATCAATCTCTTCCAACAAAAAGATAGTATTATCTTATGTGTCCTCATGGTCAACTTCTTGTTCATCCTCATCACCAATTTCCAGAGGAATTTGATCTTGTGTCATTGGTTCTTGTGTAATAGTGACTTTATCTGGCTGTGGTAATTCCTCTTCCTCAACCATTATTTATTGTGTGACAGTGGCTTCTTTCGTGGCCTCGTCAGATTGTTGATTTAAATTAGGTACTGTCGGTTCTTCTGTAGAAGTGGTACTCTCACGCTGGGCTAGTTCAATAGTCTTAGCCATCACTAGTTCTTGTGTTACAGTGACAACTTCCTGTTATCCTTATTAGACTACATATTTAAATGAGGTACCACTGGTTCTTGTGTTATAGTGGAATTCCCAGGTGTTTCAACAGTTTGCTTTTGTTCTTCCTTAGCCACTGATTCTTGTGTGGAAGTGGCTTTATTTCTCTATGCTGCCTCAACCAACTCTTCTTGTCTTCTGGTTAGTCCCAAAGCTAAGGGATCAAGAATGGCCACCTCATACCCAACCAATCTATAAATATCCCCACACTCAGGACACAAATATTCCTTAAATTTTTCATGTGTTTCAACCTCCTCTGATGGCATAGACTGTCCTCCTAAAATATGGGATGCTTGCACTAAAAAATCCATATCAGAGGCGGAGGTTTTTGGGATCCCTTTTCTAATTTTAGAATTTCCAATTCCCTCGTAAGTCTTTGAACTTCTCTTTTCAATTGATCATTCTCAAATAATAGTGCATGAATATGACTTTCACTCTTTCAACAACAGGTTCTTGTGTTTCAACAACTCTTTTATTTGGGCTCAGGTTGTCAACTAGTTCTTGTGTTACAACGAAAACTTCATTTTTCTTTTCATCACCCATTGGTTCTCGTGTAACAGTGGGTGAAAGAGGATGCAACACATGAATATCAATTTCTACCTTTTCAATTTAGTTGCTTCTACTGCGACAACAACCCTAGTTCTTCTCCTTGTACTTGGGAAAGTTGATGGAAATGCTAGCAATGGCCTCTTCCTACTTAATAGATTTGGCATTGTTTGGGGAGGTTTCTCTGAGACAATTTTAACTTCATAATCAAGGGAAACATGGGAAGAATCATCATGCAAAGAAGATGATTCTTCCTACAACTCAATTACATTCTCACTTGGAATCACTGTTTCAACCTCCCGAATCTATTCTGGTGGAGTTTCTGCCCTTTCAAGTGATGATGACCTCTCCACACTTAATTCCTTCATTGTATCTCGAAAAGGCATCTTTGTTCTTGATCCTTCCCTCATTTCTGCCATGGGTTCTTCCACACTTAGTTCTTTTTCTGTATCCCCTCCTTCGTGTTGTGTTGGTTGATTCTCCTCTATCAACTGCTCATTTTCCTCTGTTATAATGGTAGGTGATATTTCAGAGTTTTGGTGCATAGATTCTTCCATCTGCACTCCAAGATATTCCATATGTACAACTTATGCAATCACAAATCCAGGGCTATCCCTCATTTCTACATCACCATTGCCCTATCCTAGTTCTCCAACAACATTATTTTGTCCCAAATCTTCATTAATTCCTTCTCTTTCCTCCTTTTCCTGTCTGGAATACTCTTGTCACTAATTCCTTCATCCTCTTCTGATTCATTTCCATCATTTCCATCAACTTCTACTGCTCCACTGGAAATGAATTGAACCCATGTCTAGTTTTTTAGTTCCAAGGCTCTCAACACTACTAATTTTATCAGACAATGGTGTGTGACAAAACCTTGGGGAAAACAAAATTGTCTTACATAATGTGCCATATTATGAAAAGATTCTAACATATAATAAGGCATATTTATCAATGAGCCATGATGAAAGTGTGACATTGGAACCAAATCATATGTGTAAACAATCTTGTGGCTACCTTCACATGTGATATATTTCTTCAAGAAAACAACAACCTGGTCATAAGTTTGAGGTAAAGAATCTATTGTTGTGCCACATCCTCTTGTCTACACTTGTTCTCCTTCCTCCAAGAAATTGGTTTTTGCATTAGGAATGGTTGTCCTTCATCCAAAATATTTTTCTGCTAGTCCTGGGAAGCCCTGTAACAGAGGATATAACCGCATACGTTACACTAATATCCAAACCTCTAACATGCAAATGGGTTCCTGTTAAATTCTGGGTGAATTCTAGGGAAATATTGTTGGAAATACTAAGAGAGGGGGGGGGGGTGAATCAATATTACCTCTTTTTAAACAATTAGTAATTACTTTATTATTTTATTAATCACCACAAAGATCAGCAATGGACTTGTATATAAAATCAATTATATAAATATAATTAACAGGGATTACAAGTTTTTATAAAGAATAATCTGAGATAGTGAAGGACACCAATCCTTTTTAGAGAACCAACTCTAGGAGACACAAATACCCTTCTTCAGGGCACCAACCCTAGGAAGCACCAACTCCCTTGTCTTTAGGGCACCAACCCTAAGAAGCACCAACTCCCTTGTCTTTACGACACCAACCCTAGGAAGCACCAACACCCTTGTTTTCACACTTTACTTAGTAAAGGATATGAATCCTTCCTTGCTCCTCCCTTCTACCCTCACTGCATAAGTATCATTAGTTCTTCTTATTTGGACTCTGCTTCTAATTTCGGTATTTGATCTGGATTGTAGAGACACTTCTTCTTCACCATTATTTCTTGCTTATATAGTCTTCCTACTGGTGTGAGTATTTATGCATTGTCTCCCTTTGTTTGGACCATTGCACCTCTTCATTTAAATTAACAGTAATAACATTTGTCTTTTAATTTAGAAAAAACGTCTTCCTCTATTTTTATTCAAGCATTAACGTGAAATCTTTTCAATTTAGTATGAGGGATTTTTCATAAATTGATCACATGTATGGATTGATTTCCTTTAGTTCAATCCCATGCCTTTTTATTTTATTCTTAATCTTATATTGCGTCCTCAGTTCTAAAACAGATCATATTTGAACTTTTCGATTAGCTTTCCAATGGATTGGATGTATTTGATCACTTAATCTCAATCAAGACAGAATCCATATCCTGTCTAGTTCAAAGTTTCTTCCCGCCAGAGGAAAAATTATTCCTTTGCATGTTAAATCTGTAAAAATGCACTTTCAAGGCCTTTATTCCATATGACCATAGGTGGTGACTAATAACTAAGCCAAACGAGTGCTAAATCACTTATTGAGATTGACGATCACATTTTATTTGCATGTTTGAGATGGATGGTTCTCATTCATTTCGAGACTTTAGTGTTTCGAGACTCAGGCCTTTGTAGACTTCCAACTCTTTTAGAGAAAATTCTTCCAAAGGGTGTATCAACAATCCTTGCTTGATAACCTTCATATGTCCATTAGCTTGGACCGTAGACTTAGGCATGAAGGATCTCCTACTCTCTAGGTATTCGATTATTCGTGACTTCGGCCTTTGGTGCTTCGAGTAGTTTTGCTGGTAGGAGAAGCTAGATATCCCGAAGGATGTACTCCCAGAGTGACGTAGCTTGTTGACATCACTGTTGATGTGGCGCTAGCTGAGTGGCTACCATGTGTCACCATGATTTGTGACTTACAGTCCTTATGTGCCACTTCGAACTTGACACTTGTCACCATTTGATTGGGTCATGCGTCATATTCATATTTTGACAGATGTCTTACTTTGTGACTTCGATACTTCGTGGCTTCGAGAGTTTTGACACTTTTGTATTATCCTTCGATTATTTTTGAAGTGACGAACATATCTACCACCGTAGATTTTCAACTCTCTTGATCCTTTGGCCTTTGTTTATTCTGGAACTTTGGGGTTCGGGAGTTCTTGGTTTATCTGAGCTGTTTATCGTCGGAGTACGCAAGGCTAGAGTTTACCACCTTCTTCCTTGGCACATTTTGAATAGATCAACAGTTGATGGGAGTTCGTGAATTTAGAGATCCAAACTTCGGGTAAACTTACATGTTTTAGAGTCCTTTTCGTCGAAGTGGTCAACGTCAGAGTTGACCGGAGTTCGTGACTTTGGGGATTTGGCCTTCATGTAAATTCACCTGTTCTAGACTCCTTTTCGTCAGATTTGACCGGAGTTCATGACTTCGAGGCTTTGGCCTCTGGGTAAATTTACCTATTCTAGACTCCTTTTCATCGGAGTGGTCAGCGTCATAGTTGACCACCTGATCCAACAACTTGTGTTTCTCCCAAGAAGATCTTAGATCAACGGTGTGCATGATTTCTTTTAATCCGAGACTTCGAGATATTGTGGCTTACACTGTCCTTCCACTAAACTCGATCGGATGGTAGAGAATTCATCTGAAGCCCCTCCTTGATCTAACGAATGGTGAGATCATCCAAAGCTCCTACTTCTGATCTGACGATTGAGATTTAATCCCTCCCAACCTTTGACTTTAGCTCAATCTAACGATCCTGGATTGTCCCGAAATAAGAGTGAATGACTTATGTGCATCATCTCTTCTGAGATTCAATTTAATGTTCTTCCTTCTGAGCTTTGGGTTTATACTAGATCCTTCTGCATCCCATTGACATCAATGACAATATCGTACCACTGTGTCCAACATTCTTGATCTGAAAATATCTTTTACACGACTATGGTTGAGTTATTAAGCATGTGTTGATTAACCAATTAGGAAGATTAATGAAAGAGGAAGAAGACATGAGAATATATCACAACCATATAAACATGTACAAAACTGAAATTAAACATAAAACAACAACAAACCATAACACTAATGTGATAACGGAGTTCGACAATCTCGCCTACATCTCCGGGCCTTTGTCTCAATGGATGAGGCTTTCTTATTTATGTTCAAAGCTCAATAAGTACATCAAAGCAGTTCCAAAAGGTTACAAAACTGATCTAGTCTTATTCTCCTAGATCTTAATAACACAACAGAAGAAACAACACTCAAATCGGATGACCGGAGCTCCCAGAAATGGCCCGCAAAGGTGCGCTCCTCAACAACTTCCCTACATAAAAATGGCTTTGGCTTGGATTTTCTTCAGCATAACTCTACTATGAATCCCCTCCATAGCCTCAATAAGGCATGGTTTACATAGATATGAAGTTATTAACCATCTCCCAACTTCCCCCCAAGATCTGGCCTTAAAAAGAGCCAAATATCCCACAATAATGGGCAAAAATCTCTAATAACAGGCATAAAATCATTTAAAAATCTTAATATATGGTCAAATAATCCACTTTTGGGAAAATAGAAGGGATAATCTCCCTAATCCTTGGTGCGCACCCCTTAACTCAGTCACATGGCAACTGATGTGGCCAAGCGCCAGCCCTTAAGGGCTGTGCGCTGACCCTCACTCCGCAATCATAGGTCACATGGTGGATTGTCATAGGACTGCACCCCTAAACACGCGCCCAACAAGTGGTTACTGCCCTTGAATGTATGCAATAGCCCAAGTCCTACGCACAAACCCCCGTCGATGGTTGACATATTGCGCCCATGCCCCCTTTAGCTATGGTTACATGTATCAAATGGAAAGTCTGCGGGCTAGGGCTTAGCCCCAACCCCCTTTCGCCTCCCATCCACCATATATGAACTTCAAATAATATAGAGTGGAGTGTATAAAACAAGTACGAAACATGGTGCAATGGTATCCTCCTGTCCATAATACTTGTCTCCTACGTGAGGTTGGGGGTTCAAATGCAGTCCGCTCCACAATTTTGTCATAAACCGAATGACCAACCATTGGGTGCCACATGGCAGCTCAAGTCTAGGTGACATGGCACCACCCTATTCGCCAATTTTCAATACCACTTGTTAGTCAGTGACTCACCCATGTGTCATCACTGTACTCTGCCTTGTCAGAATCCGACCACGTAAGAACACCTGCCACATGTCATCGTACATGTGTGCCATGTGTCACCCTTTTAGTGGTGACATGTGTCACCTCTTGGTTGGTCCACCTGTACCTGCTACGTCAGTAGTCCACTATGACCTGGCCACATTAGTTGTACGAACTGCTACCACGTGTCACACTACCACATCAGTATGATGATGTCAGCATGATGTAATGCTGACGTCAACGTTGACTTTTTTTGCCTGTTGACATGTTTGACTTTTTGCCTGTTAAGCAAAACGATTAGAGTGTGATAACTCTTGCATTCGACCTCCGTTTGAGGAAGTAAATATATGGTCAGAATCAACGTGACAAGAAAGTCGTAATGGAATTGGTTTCATTCGATTTCCAGAAATTTCATTTTTGAGCCTTTTCTGGACTTGGAGAGCCTCATGGATCTGATTCTGGATCACACCTCCCCACTAAGGACCTTTTGGTCCCCAAAAGGTTATTGACCAATCAACAATCTTGGGATAGGCCACCTAGCTTGTCCTATGTCTCTGAACTCTGTCTTGTGCACATGTCTCATCAAGATCAACTGTAACACAATCATGACAACTGATAGCATATTGTTAGCCATTTGAAGCCTACCACATTTTACTGAAGCCACTATCATCCATGTAGACAACATTACTAATGATAGCATCGAAAACATGACTACAAATGAGCTTATATACTTGTAATATTTGCAAGACATGAGCTTATCTTGAAGCAAATTCTGATTGATTTTCCATTCAACAATCATTTCTTGTTCTTGCTTAAGATTGATCACTTGATTTGAAACAATTATTGGTTTGTTGCTTGCTTGAACTGCATTCTTTAATTGTTCCATAGTTTGAAGAGTTTTATTTGCCTTTACATGATGAGCATGAACCACATAATCTTGACCTGCTTTGGTTATTTGATATTGATTTTTTGTCCTGTAGAATATTGCCTTACGTTCATATAAGTATGGAATACCTAAGACCATTCCACATTCTCTTAGTGGAACAACATCACATGTTACCTCGTCTACAAACTTGGATGAAATTGAAAATTTTATTGTGCACTGCTTTTTTATGTGCATTTGATGATGATTGCTTATCCATCTAAGTGTGTAAGGCTTATGATGCATATGTGTTTTTAAACCCAATTGCTTAACCAATTCCTATGAGATTAGATTAGATTGAGATCCACTGTCAATTAATGTATCCACCTTAGTGTGTCGCATGATAACCCTTATATGAAACAAGTTACTTCTACAATCAATTCCTTCACCAATTTTACCTATCATACCAACCAATGAGACCTTTGATTCATCACCTGAATCCGATCCCAAGTCTATCAGTCGTGTTGTCACTGCAGTTGTTTGCATTCCCTTCTTTTCCTTGAACCACCTTGGCCTCTTCATGGGATGCAATTGCCAACATCTATCCACATCATGCCACTCTTTATTGCAATGCTTTCAAGATGGATTCTCTTCCTTTCTTTCCACTAAACTTTCCTTTTTGGCATGCCACTTCCTCTTGTACTCTTTCCTTGAAGACGATTCCCCTGCTACCCTGACACATGTTTTCCCTGCTTCAATATATGTCGCTTGAACAAAAACCTCATCAAGGTTAGTGGGTCCAAACATGAATATAGTGTTTCTAATATGTGCAGGTAAACCTCCTATATACTTCATAAGGGTTTCTTGGGTATATACAGGAATATCAAGCATCGATGCCATTTTACAAAATCCATCTGTATATTCTTGCACTGTTTGTCCTTTTCTTAGTTTTAAATCTTTCCATTCTATTAATTCTTTTTCTTTATAACCCAAAGGATAGAATTGATTTCTAAGTGAAGAAATGAAACTTTGCCATGATGGAATTACATTACCCACTTGTTGTGTTCCATTTTGCAATTTTCTTTGCCACCAGATGAGGGTTGTGCTTGCAAGTCTCAATGATGCAAACTTGATTTGTGTGGCCTCATCCTTGATCTGTTGCACACTGCAATAGACCTCCATCTGTCTGACTCAATTGTCAAGTCTCTTTGCATTAACTTCAACATCATATATGGGTAATTCAAATTTAACATCAAGTTTTAATAATGGTATTTCATTCTTATGTTTATGAACATGTTTCTTTGCATTGGATTTAGAACTTGAACTTGAAGAAAAAGGAGAAGAAGGAGGTGACTATGGAGGTGAAGGAGGAATTTGAGGATGATACTCTCCTTCTTCACTTTTTCCCTTTGAATATTCACCCAAAACTGGTCTCTTTCGTTCCAAGTAATCCTCGTACAAAACTTTCATCATCTACGACATAGAAAATAAAGTTTTTCGAAACTCTTTCTCATCAAGAGAAAGTCCCTCTTCCAATGCCATCTTCTCGCTATGAGAAGCTCTCTTTCTCAATCCAATTAATGTATTCTCTTCAACAAGATCACCTTCACCACAATGTAGCTTTTCCCTGGTTAGCATGAAAAACTCAAATCCAAATGTCAACTATCTTTGATACCACTTGATCCGAAAAGATCTTTTACACGACTATGGTTGAGTTATTAAGCACGTGTTGATTAACCAGTTAAGAAGATTAATGGAAGAGGAAGAAGATATCATAATATATCACAACCATAAAAACATGTAAAAGACTGAAATGAATCATAAAACAACAACAAACCATAACACCAATGTGATAACAGAGTTTGACAATCTCGCCTACATCTCCGGGCCTTTGTCTCAGTGGGTGAGGCTTTCTTATTTCTGTTCAAAGATTAATAAGTACATCACAAAAATTCCAAAATGTTAAAAAACTGATCTGGTCTTGTTCTCCTAGATATTAATAACCCAACAGAAGAAACGACACTCAAATCGGATGACCGAAGCTCCCAGAAATGCCCCGGAAAGGTGCGCTCCTCAATAACTTCCCTGCATAAAAATGGATTTGGCTTGGATTTCCTTCAACATAACTCTGATATGAATCCCCTCTATGGACTCAAGAAGGCCTGGTTTATATAGATATGAATTTTTTAACCATCTCCCAACTTCCCCCCAATATCTGGCCTCAAAAAGAGCCCAATATCCCACAATAATGGGCAAAAATCTCCAATAACAAGCATAAAATCATTTAAAAATATTAATATATGGTCAAATAATCTACTTTTGGGAAAATAGAAGGGATAATCCCCCTAATCCTCGGCGCGTTCCCCTTAACTCGGTCACATGGAAACTAATTTGGCCAAGCACCAGCCCTCACTCCACAATCATAGGTCACATGGTGGATTGTCATAGGACTGCACCCCTAAACATGTGCCCATCAAGTGGTTATCACCCTTGAATGTATGCAATAGCTCGATTCCTATGCACAAACCACTGTTGGTGGTCGATATATTGTGCCCGCTCCCCCTTTAGCTGTGGTTACATGTATCGAATGGAAAGGCCACGGGCTGGGGCTTAGCCCCAACCCCATTCCACCTCCCATCCACCATATATGCACTTCAAATAATATAAAGTGGAGCGTATAAAACAAGCTCCAAATGTGGCACAATGTTATCCGCCTGTCCATAAGACTTGTCTCCTATGTGAGGTCGGGGGTTCAAATCCGGTCCACTCCATAGTTTTGTCATAAACAGAATGACCAACCACTGGGTGCCGCATGGCAGCCCAATTCTGGGCCACGTGGCACCACCCTATTCAACAATTTCTGATGCCACTTGTCAGTCAACGATTTTCCCATGTTTCAGTGCCGTACTCTTCCCTGTTAGCAACCGACCATGTAAGCACACCTACCACATGTCATTGTATAGGTGTGCCACATGTCACCCTTTTAATGGTGACATGTGTCACTTCCTGGTTGGTCCACTTGTACCTGCCATATCAGCAGTCCACTATTCCCCTGACATGTCAACTGTACGACCTACTGCCATGTGTCATGTTGCCACATCAACGTGATGATGTCAACATGACGTCAACATTAACATTTCTTTTGCCTGTTGACCTATTTGACTTTTTGCTTGTTTGGAAAAACGATCAGAGTGTGATAACTCTCGCATATGACGTCCATTTGAGGAAGTAAATATATGGACAAAATCAATGCAACGAGACGGTCTCAATGGAATTGGTTTCATCCAATTCCAAGAACTTTCATTTTTGTGCCTTTTCTAGACTTGGAGAGCCTCTTGGATCCGATTCTGGATCAATTCTCCCCCTTTGTCATTTATGGCAACCTTTTCTTTGAAGTATTTTTATTTCTGTTGCTTATCAATTTCCTCCCCCTTTGACAACAATGAAAGAGGGGATCTTTCTTCGCTCCCCTTGTGGAAATGACCCACGTGACCATGTGCCCCTTTTCTTCTGATACAATTTTTATGGTTTTAATGAGGTTTGTGAATTACTCCCAATTTCTGTCAAAGATTTTCAAAAATATTCCTGGGCAACTGTTTTGTGAATATGTCTGCAATTTGTTCTTTGGTGTCCACATACACTATTTTAACCACCTTTTGGGTAACCTGATCTCTTAGGAAATGGTATTTAATTGAAATGTGTTTGATTTTAGAATGCATTACTAGATTTTTAGAGATACTTATGGCACTAGTGTTATCACAATTAATAGTAATGGGATCATCATATCTTATTTGTAAATCTTCTAATGCTTGCTTCATCCAAAGAACTTGTGTGCAGCAGGATGCAACAACAATGTATTCTGGCTCTGTTGTGGAGAGTGATGTGGATGTTTGTTTCTTACTTAGCCATGCTACCAGACACTTTCCTAAAAAGAATTCTCCTCCACTGGTGCTTTTCCTATCATCTATACTACCGGCCCAATCTACATCAGTGTATGCATTTATATTGAAGTCTTTATCTTTTGGATACCATAATCAAAGTTCTAAGATGCCTTTAAGATATCTGAATATTCTCTTTACTTCTTTTAAGTGAGTTTCTTTAGGTGCAGATTGAAATCTCCCTACAAGTCCTACATCCTACATAATGTCTAGTCTTGTTGTTGTTGAATAGAGCAGACTTCCAACCATTGATCTATACATTGTTTGGTCTACGTTTGGTGAGTCATCTTCTAGACTTAGTTTACATCTAGTGACCATGGGAGTACTCATAGGTTTACTTTATTCCATTTGGAATTTCTTTAGCATTTCCTTGATATATTTGGCTTGGGAAACGAATATTCCCTTTTTTTTGAGTTACTTGTAAATCTAAGAAGAAGGACAATTCTCCCAGCATAGACATTTCAAATTCTTCTTGCATTTTGGTTGAAAACTTTATTCTTAGTATCGTAAGATTACTTCCAAATATGATTTCATCTACATATACCACCACAACAATCATGTTTTGATTCTCAATTTTGATGTATAAGTTATTATCAGTAGTCCCTTTCTTATATCCTTATTTCTATAGGTACTGATCAATCCTTGCGAACCATGCTATAGGGGATTGTTTAAGACCATACATGGCCTTTTTTTAGTTTGCACACATAGTCCTGATTTTATATTAGTATAAATCCTTTAAGTTGGTCAACATAGACTTCTTCTTGTAGTGTTCCATTAAGGAATGCTGACTTGACATCCATCTAATAGATTTTGAAATTTCTGAAGCATGCAAATGCTAAAAACATCCTGATGGCCTCAAGTCTTTCTACTGGAGAAAAGGTCTCTTCAAAATCAATACCTTCCACTTGGCAATATCCTTTGAAAACTAATATTTCTTTTCTCTTTATAATATCCCCATTTTCATTTAGTTCTTGAAGATCCACTTGGTTCCCACCACATTCTTGTCCTTGGGACTTGGAACTAGTTCCCAAGTCTGGTTCTTCTCTATTTGGTCTAATTATTCATTCATTGATTTTGTCCAATCTTTAATTTTGATGGCTTCTTTAAATGACTTAGGTTGTATCATGGATAAAATTGATTGTTTTGAGTCAAATGTGAGTCTCCTTCTTGTTTCTACTCCTGCATTTTTATCTCCAATAATTCGATTTTTAGGATGATTCTTTTGAACTCTTTTTGATGGAGCTTTAGGAAAGGGCATTTCTTCATTGTCTTATTCATCAATGTATGGTTCATTTTACCGTGTTTCATTATCATCATCTTCTTGCTGAGATTCTACATCATCATCATCTTGTTGAGTTTGTTTATCAATTTTTGATATGTCTTGGGATATGCTTTTCTTTAGTTTTAGATCATCTATATTTACATTGGCACTTTACACTGTCTTTAGTAGTCTAAGATTATAATGTATTTATGCTTTATTATTAGGTGAATACCCTAAAAATATCCCTTCATCAGATCTTGGATCAAACTTTCCTAAATTATCTTCATCATTCTTAATGTAACATTTACTTCCAAAAATTCTAAAGTGTTTTACAGATGCTGGCATGTCAAACCATAGTTCATAAGGAGTTTTGTCATGGCTGGGTCTCAACTGAACTCGATTAAGTATGTGAACTGCTGTGTAGATTGCATCTCTCTATAATTTTTCTGGAAGCTTGGCTTCATTTAGCATGGTTCTTGCATCTTCTTGAATTGTTCTGTTTTTCCTTTCTACTACTCCATTCTGTTGAGGAGTCTTGGGAGATGAAAACTGTCTTTTGATACCATGTTTATTCACATAATTGAATGAATTCTTTAGAGGTGAATTATCCTCCATTGTTTGATCTCAGACATTTAATTTTGAGATCTGTTTCATTCTCTATAAGGGCTTTGTATGTTTTAAACTTCTCAAAGGCTTCTGATTTTTCTTTTAGAAAGTATACCCAGGTCAATCTAGTGTAATAATCAACACTCAACACAAAATAATGTTCACCATGAGTACTTTTAGTTCTGGTAGGCCCACATAGTTTTGTGTGAATAAGTTCTAAAGGTTTTGTTGCAGAATACTCTTTTGTTTAGAACCTAACTCTTGTTTGCTTCCCTATTTGACAATGTTTACAAATAGAATTTGAAGGCTTAATAACTTTTGGTAGTTCCATTACTGCTTCCTTCTCCTTGGATTTGATCAAATTGTCAAAACTTAAATGTCCCAACCTTCTAAGCCATATCCATCTTTCATCTAATTGTCTTAAACAACATTTTTCTCCTTCATCTATATTAAGGATATACACATTGCTAGATGTTTTTGGTGCAACTACTACTAGCTTTCCAATGTCCTTTTTCCCGATCTCACATTTTTGAGAATCAAAGGTGAGTATGTGACCTTGATCACATGTTTGACTTACACTTAGGAGATTAGGTTTGAGATTTTCTACCAGAAGTACATCTTCTGCTTTGGTTTTGTTATTTCCTAAA
>ML880275.1:0-16370 GCA_009831015.1 Picea engelmannii
CATTTTAATTGTAATATCTGTATAATCCCAATTAACAACATAATATAAAACCTCCCTCGAATTACTTCGGCATTCCCATTCGCCTGCTTAGGGGGTATGCTAGTATATAATATTTGTTGCCCCTTTTGAAATATATGGTCAACAAATATTATAGATAATGGTATTTAATGGCCATATATTATGGAGATAAACTTTGGATATGGGTTGACTTCATATACATTTTCGTGACTTTTTTTAAGGCACATTAACAAATAAATGCTAATTAAATAAAATTGCCACATGTTATTAACAAAGTCACTTGTCGAGTCACCATCCACTGCCACATGTACTTTGATACATGTATAATTTTTTCACTTCCATGTGTCCTGTTCACAGAATGCCATATGTCCAACTCTTCCACTTCCACGTTAGCTTTTGACTTTTGTTGGAGAAGACCAAATTTTTCAATTGCCATAACTTTCTCATATGACATCTGCTTTTTGATCCGTTTGCACTGCCAGAAAGATTGCGACGATCACTTCGCGATCATGTTGTTTTCTTAAGCATTTGAGCAATTTGATTTTTGAGCATCTTAGGATCCATTTTGGATCATAAACACTCATCTTTAGTCGGATTGATAATAGCTTCCTTGAAATTCAATCTCTTTATCTTTCTGTCAGCTTTGAATCTATTTCTTTGAATGTTTTCATGAGCATCACATGTTATCTGCATTGCGTTAAACAATTTTGATGTCATGCTTGTAATGTGAATAACATAATCGTTAGGCCTTTTCCGAATATGTGTTTTAATAATTATAAATGATTCTTTTAATAATTATTATTAATATAAGTTTATTGTTGGCTTTCTATAATTTTGATTCATCATCATAAAAATAAAACCGATGATTTTTCTGTGGTATAAATGGTATAGTGTTTTAGCAATTATTCATTATATACACATGAACTTATTTTTTGACATCTACACAACTTGTTTTTTTGTCTGGGATTGTTTTTTGACTGGAAGTAGGGTTTTTGGTATCATGGAGAAATGTGTGAGAAATATATTGTATTAATACTTTTTCCTCATGAAGAGGTGCTTTAGAAACAAATTCAAATATTGAATAAATAAGTTGGAAGCCAAGTGGATTAATTACCAAGCCATGTGGATTAATTACCAACTCATAATCCGTGCAGTTCATAATTTTTTGGATTTTAATAATCTCCAGTATCCTCAATTTTGATGGGATTTTTTTTTTCTAAGTGTTATGTGATGACCCTTTTCGAGATTGTTGTAATTTATATGAACTGTGTGGATGTATCTTCCCGTTTCATCAATATATATTTTTTTTGTATACACAAGAGATTTGGTAGACATCTTTGTTCAACTAAAGGTTAATTAGATCATTCAAAGTTTTTTAAAGCTTTTACAAATGACGTTGTTTAACTCTTCTATGAAATGACTTTTTTCACCAAAATCGAGCTATATAAATTTGCACGAAGTCACTATTTTTTATTGTTTAAAATTAATTTATGAATACATAAATGGATTCAACATGCTGAAAAACCCCCTCAAAGAGTCATACAAAAATGATCAGAAAACTCTATGGATCTAACTATTTCTCGTCGGGTTTCAAATAAATGTCCCCAGAAAATATCACTGGAAAAAAATCATTTCATAAAACGTTTAAACTATAGCTTTACAAATTGCACAGAAAAAAACACCCTAATAATATTTTTCTTTTTCCTAAATTTGATTATATTTATGTGTAATGCTTTAAATATAATGTGAAAGAGCTTTATGTTGTTATTTTTTATATTTTTATCTTTACTAGATATAATGCTCTCTTCTCAAGGAAGTGCTTTAAAAACAAATTCAAATATTGAATAAATAAATAAGTTCTCAGGGCCCTTTATTTATTTACTCTTAAAAATAAGCCACGTGGATCAATTTCTATTTCTTAATTAGTGTGGTTGTAGTTATTTGATTTTTATTTTTATTATGAGATATTTTGCTTTTTAAGTGCCCAATGCATTTTTGGAATTTTTCATAATTAATATGAACAATGTGGAACGATCTTCAAGTATCATCAAAATATCCTAAATTATGTAGGCATATCGTGACTCTTTGATTTGTACGTATACTTTTCCCTTCTTTTTTTTCTACGATAAAAGTTACTCTTTTATATTCAAAAGTATATAAATATTTTACATAGCAACGGTTTAGTTGTCATCAAACAGAGACTTGTGTAAATATGCTTATTGCATCTTGCAGACCTGTGTAAATATGTTTAAAGCAGCTCGCAGGCTGTCATATAATACTATAATACGCTGCCATAATGAGCTCTGATACAAGATATCACTAGTAAGTGTGCTGATGGCAGCTCACAGCCTGTTATATAATCCATTTTAATCTGCCTTTTTCATATCTATTCCAAGATATCACCGAATAGCCCAAAATTCTGATGCAAAACAGTGATGTTGTTGCCAGGATTAAGATTCAATGACCTGGAGTCTTCTACATCAGATTTTGAGAAGAGTTGGGGGGCCCTCGTTGCCATCCTCCCATCGAGCGAAAGTTAAGAGACCCGGAGGCCGGGATAAAGCCAATTTTGAAAGGTGGTCCACAATGACATTGTCTTCTTTGTAGATGTGAGAGGCAAAGAGGTTCTTGATGAGTCTTTTGGCTTCGATGGTTCTCTCTTTCCAGCATTCCAGAGCTGCTGATCGGAGGTCAGCCTTGTCATTTATCCAGTCGATTATGACTTTAGAGTCTCCGAGAAGTAGCAAGACGTCGATGTTCAGCCTTTGAGTCAGGATAAGGGAAGCCCATGCCCCCAATAGTTCAGCTTTGGTGTTGGTGCCTTGTCCGCCGTTGAGTGTCCATCTATAGGAAGTGTGAGATTTGATGAAGATATGGCCTCCCACCCCGCAAAGAGATCCATCTAATTGTGTTGCTCCATCGAACCAGGCGATGGCTTTGTCAAAAGAAAGAGCTTTAGAAGATCTGTAGAGTTTCTGAGCAGTGGTGGGGATAGAGGGACGGTTGACAGCAGATAGAATGAGTTTTGTCACCAAGTTAACCGAAGGGGGTTTATCATCAAAGATGGCTGCGTTTCTTGTCAAACAAACGTTCCAACAGATGGTGGCTGGCAGCGAGGGGTAGAGTTGGTGTCTTGAGCACCAAGAATTAAAGCAAGAGAACGTCGAAGGTCCAAGCCACTGTTCGGCTAGATTTAGAGATGCTTTGACATGATGCCAAACTTGCCGGGTAAAGTGGTAGCTCACGAAGAGGTGTTGTGAAGTTTCATTGTCCTCCTTGCACAGAATGCAGCGGTTTGGGCCTGACTAGCCCCGGCTCTGAAGGATATCCCAGATTAGGATTTTATTCTCCGTCAATAGCCAAGTAAATAATTTGAGTTTTAGCGGACAGTTCCACTTCCACAGCCGAGTGCGCCAGGTCTTATCCCGAGTGGGACAGGAAGCCTCTGCCAACGCTTTGTAGATGTTCTGGACATATATGACCCCATATTTATCGCCTCCCGTCCAGATGAGAGTGTCAGGTCTCTCCTATAGGCAGATGCCGACCTCATTTAGATGATATGTGTAACTATTCCATTCAGCCGAGAGCTCTCTGTCTAGATTCAGTGTGGAACTAGTGACCCAGGATTCGCCAAGTGTATTTCTGATGTGAGGGGATTTTAAATGAAAGAGATAATGTAAGCCTAAATTATGAAAGCGCTCCAACAATCTAGGACAGAGCAGGGCCTTTATGCCCATGCTGAGGATATCATCTTTGTTGATTTCAATAACAGTTCCAGTGCCAGGCAGCCACGCGATCCAATGAAGGAGAATTGGAAGCCACTTTAGAAGATGCTTCCACGTTTGTGAGCCCCCCTAAGGAGTAAATGTTTCGGATCTGAGCCAGGAATGGACCGGCAGGTGGGAGAGATATTTTTCTTTTATAAGGTTGTTCCAAATGCCAGATACCATCAGGATACACCAAAGCGTATTTTCCATCAGTCCCCAACCCCCTAAAGCTTTTGGCTTTGAGAGGGTTTCCCACCCACAGAGATGTAATCCTCTGCTTTGCTTGCTGCCATTCCAGAGAAAGGCAAAAATCGGTTGGCGAAGTTTCTTTAGCACAGATTGTGGGATGTGTTCTAGAGCCACCCTATACATCGGGAGGCTTTCCAGAACTGCCTTGATCAATATGTATTTGCCACCCATTGATAAACATCTGTTACACCAATGTTGAATTCTGCGTTCAAACTTTTCATATAACTAGCTCCAGTCCTTTGCTTTGTAGCCAGAGGGTTTGATATAGTAACCAAGATAGTTGAATCCCGCCTCCAGATCTCAAAAATGAATGCCGAATAGAGTTTTTAGCTCCGACAGGAAAGCTTCCCTTGCACCTGTGGCCAAGAAAATTGACTTCTGCAAATTTATTTTTAGACCTGTAACAGAGCAGAAATCATTTAGCACATTTAAAATTTCTGTCCATTCAGACAAGGAGTCCGATGTCATAATAATCACGTCATCTACAAAAAGTAGATGCAAAATTTGAGTCAATCTAGATGCTCTGATTCCCGTAAGTTTGCCAACTAATTTACTTCTTTTTAACAAGATGTTGAGGCTTTCTAAGACTAGAATGAAGAGTAGGGGAGAGAGGGGGCATCCCTGTCAGAGTCCTCTTTCACTGTGGAATGCTTTGGAAGCCTCGCCATTGATTAAAACTGCCAGGGTGGCTGTGTTTATGCAGCCCATCATCTAGTTTGTAGTGGTTGCCCCAAATCCACACTGGAGAAGGATGAGATGTAGGAAGTTCCAGTTAATACAGTCGAAGGCCTGTTTGAAGTCCAGTTTTAGGAGGATGGTAGGTATGCCTTTTGTTTTTATGCTGTGTAAACACTCCTGTGCGGTGCCTATAGCGTCAAGGATTTGTCTTCCCTTGAGAAAACCAAGTTGCTCCTCTGCCAATGCCCGGGAGAGAAGACGACGAATCCTATTTGGAATGATCTTTGTTATAATCTTGTAGCTGAGATTACACAGCGAGATCGGTCGGTAATCCGAGAATTGTCGAGGAAGATTCTGTTTTGGGATCAAGACGATAAAAGTGTTGTTTAAATGTTTGTTAACCAACCCTCTGGTCCTCGAATCCTCGATAGCCTCCAGCAGATCTTGTCCCATTAATTCGAAATAGTGAAGCTAGAGTTCCACAGTCCATCCATCGGGACCAAGGCATTTTTCTTTTTTAAAGCCTTTTAAAACCTGGAAGATTTCCTCTTTTGTGCAGGGGGCTTCCAATGCTCTCACTTCCTCTTCGGTGACCATCTGTGGGAAAAGTTGGGCTGTGTCTATCTGATCATGTATGGATATGTGTGGATCTTCTTGGAAAAAAGTCTTGAAGTGTGTGTATGTTGCTTGCTTGATGTCTTCTGTCTTGTGTGCAATGTTTCCATATTCATCCTCTATATCCCAAATGAGCTTTTTATTCCTGTAGTGGCTGGCAAAATGGTGGAAGAATCGGGTGTTGCTATCACCACTAGAGAGCTAGAGCGCTCTACTTTTTAGTCGCCATCTATCCTCTTCTGACTAGAGAATGTGTGCTCCGTTAGCCTCTAAAAAATGTAAATTTGCTTCAGTATCTGTCTTCTGGTCGGTCTGTTCCTTGTGCTTGTGTAAAATGGATAATTGTTGTTCGAGTCTATTCAGAATGGATGTCTCTTGCACTTTTTTTTGCTTCATCCAGCTGATTGTATTTGTTTTTAGACTGTGTAGTTTTCTAACTAAGGTGCCCCGTGCATCCCCAGGTAGGGAGTGGGACGAGTCGATCCATACCGTTTTAACCATCAGGTCGAAGGTGGGCTCCAACAACCATGTCGTGTTGAACTTGAAGGGGTAGCTCCTTCCCAAATTCCCTTTTCCAAGCTGTAGGCAGATACGGGTATGATCAGATAGGTAGGGCAGGTCAACCCAGGCCCGAGCCCTGTGTGTTGGATTAAGAAGCTCTTCTGATATCAAGAATCATTCAAGGCGTTTTTTAATACCGGAGGAGCCCGATCTCCCATTACGCCAAGTGGGCAAGAATTCAGCTAGTTCTAGATCCACTAGTGCATTTTTTGTGAGAAGAGATAATATGAATGTCGCTAGTGGGTCTTTCTTTGCTCTGTCGCCCCAGATCTCCTTTGAGCTGAGCGTGAAGTTCAGATCTCTGGCAATAATGATGTCTTTTATGGCTAGAAGACCAAGGCGGTCGAGCTTCTCCCAAAATAGTCTGCGGTCCAGGAAAGGGCCATAAGTATTGAGCAGGGTCAAGGAGGTGTTGAGTTCAAAACAGGTGCCAGATAAAAGGATTCCTCTTGGACTAAGCATCGGAGTGAAATCAAAATGTAATGGATCCCAAGCTGCTAGGAGTCCGCCTAAGTTTCCAATAGAGTTAGCCGCGCAAACCATCTAGTCAGGTCTAAGGGTGGAAAGGAAATTTCTTGTATCTTCATCTTTCACCAGCGTTTCTTGTAGAAAAATAACTGTCGGTCTGATTTTGTCGAGGAGACGTCTCAGGGAGGCTAGTTTCAGCAGTCCTCCAACTCCTCTGATGTTGAGGGAGATAATTATCATGATTTTTCCTGAGCTTGGGATTTTAATCCTCTATGTTCCCGGTTATTTTGTTCAATTGTTTGAGATGTTGTGCTTGATTCCTCTGCGTTTTCCTTTTTCCTCGCACTGCAAGTTTTGAGGGGTGAGAGATCTGAGCCCAAACCTCTGGACCAAGAGGGGGCTGTATCAGGTTGCAGTTTCATGCCCGAGGTCGTAGGTGTATTGCCCGTGGTGGTCGAGGGTGGGATGAGTAGCTTTCCAAGGTACAACGAAATTGGGAGAGAAACAAAAGGTAGAGGGGGTGCTGGTACATTGGTGAGTAGCAATTCATCCAAATCCCGAGCCGATAATGATTGTTCAGTGTAGCCGGGGGGGGTGGTGTGATCTCTTTCCGGGAGTGCGGAGTCAACATTGTTCTATGTAAGAGTTTGATCGTTGAGTGGGGAGGGGCTATGCGAGGGGGGAGAAGAGTGGGCTGGAGTAGGCCCAAGCGGAACTAGTGGCAGATTAGGGGATGCCAAAGCTCCTAGCCGAACAGGGATAGGGAGCGAAGGTGGAGTGTTCGTGGGATCAATAGCAGAATCCGGTTGCAAGGAGGTTGAGGCCTGTGAGTTTATCATGAGTCTCTCCCAGGCGGAAAGAGTTCTGTAAAGCGAGGGACAAAAAAACTTTATTTTACTCACCATTGTGTCATCTTGTAAATCAGTGTTCAATGCTCGTTGATGAGGTGGAGACTCCCCTGCAGATGCTTTTGACTGTGTGTCGTAGCCATTGAAGCCTACCTCCTCCGACAAATCAGCCTCTGGTTCAGTAGGAGGGTATTTGAAGCAGTCCCGTCTCAGGTGGCCAGTTCCGCGGCAAAATGAGCATCTGAACGAGATCCCCAGGTAGTCGAGTCTTTGGGTGAAAAGATGGCCTCTCCAATCGATGTTCAGGACCTCCGGAAGTCCTGCATGAATATCTAGTTCGACCATGATCTTTGCCATTTTTCTATCAGATGAAGCCAGAGAGGCTGTGTCCACTGTTAAAAAATGGCCCAAAGAAGATCCGATGAGCTCGAGGGCCTGTTGGTTCCAGAGTTGTAGAGGAAGGCCAGGTAAAAGAACCGAGAGATGTCTGTAGGAAAAATACTCAGTTGATGGATTGAAGCTGAGTCTCCATCTCTTAAGCATGAGGCTTCCACTGCGAACCTCCAGAACATATTCAGTACGCGGACATAATCCTCAGGCGACTTGAAAATGTAACCAAACCACCTGTGTTGAAGATAAAGTACCTTGGGAATATATCCTAGAAGAGACTTCCAGGAGTCTGCAATCCAATCGTCCAAGAGCAGGTTACATTTGTCTTTGTAGGCTAATCTGTCAACCAGGGCACAGAATGTTAGGTTGCAAGCATCAGTCAGTCCAACATCCATGCCCAGGACAAGTTTTGGATGAGTCTTTTTTGGTTTCCAGACCCTTTGAGGCTTTTGTTTGTTGGGAGGGGGTCGGCTAGAATGGAATATGGTCTTAAGGGGGTTCCCACAGTTCCTATAGTATGGGCAAGGCTTTTGTGGATATAGCTCGGGTAAAGGCTTCAGTAGAGTGTCTCCTGTGACAACTGTGTGGAGAGTAGAGCCTGGCGCGGGAAACCTCGAGACTGGTGTGCGCTTGTCTTTTTGGTAATGGTTGTTGATCATCTTGTCGATAGAGGCAATGATGTCCGGGTGGTCCCAAGGGTCCCCATTTAGCCTTTCAGTAGCGTCTGTGTTCAGAGTCTCCATGTGTTAATGATATTTCTTGTAAGGGGGTTAGAATGCAAAAGAATGGGTTAAAACCCACTTGTCCTAAGTTTTGGGTGATAATGCGCCCATGGTAAGTAACGAGCAAGTTCAAGCGGCAACGATTTGCGCACCCAGATCAACGACGCATATAGAATTTCGGACCCCCCCCGCCTTTCTACCTTTAAGCGGGGGGTGGGGGGGGGGGGGTCCGGAATCGCGGGCGCATCTCTTTAACAGTCCAGATCAGCGCGCCTGGATCAATGGCAATAGAGGCGATTCCGGACCCCCCTGCCTTTCTACCTTTAAGCGGAGGGGGGGGGGTCCGAAATCGAGGACGCAACTTTTCGACGACTGAGATCTTAGCACCCGGATCAATGGCACTCACGCGCTCCCATCATTCTCTGTCGCTCTATGTTTAGCCTGCGTGGGCCCTTCTCCCGTCATGTCACCTTCCAGAGCCACCTTTCTCCTGCTGCCGTGTGTCATCCATCCACCTCCCCTCTTTGGTCTGCGTGGTCCATCCCTCCTTTTTGTCATCCACTCGTCACTTGCCATGTGTCCCGCTCCTTTCCACGTTAGCCTATCGACAAAGAGCAAGCCCATTATCTCTCGTTTCCCCCCCTTTCTGCCTGTTGTCTTCCGTCATGTGTCCTCCTCTGTCACCCTTCTCACACCTCGCCACTTCTTTCACGTCCTCACAGTTTCGACGCCATCACTCCATTCCCGTATCCCACCTTTCGCGTTGGCCTCCACGCCTATTCGTCAAGCCAGTCAGTTATTCCAGGTGGCAGTGCAGGAGGCTCTCCACGTCTCGAAGGTGCCGAGTTGGCTGGGCCATCCTCAATCCCGATGAAGCAGTTATTGAAGTGGTTGGTGGTGGTTAGATATCGCCTCCGCCATAATGGGAAAGCACGTCCATGAATTAAAGGCACGTCAATTCGCCGTTGGAACTGTCAAAGAATTAGATTGCGTCTGACTTAAGTTGCACGACCCTTCAGAGGTTGACTGTCAGAAAGCCATGCAGACGCAAAGCCTTCAATGCAGTGTCTTGATTTCACTGCTGATTGTTGTTCTAAGTATATGAAGGCGTTTTCGCCATTTTTGTATCGATCGATGGTAGAGCAAAGTTCCCGACTATAAAGTTTCCATGACCATCCTGGTTTCCTGGTTATGCCTCTGTGTTTGATATTTCTTGGTTTATGACAAACAATTCTCCTTTTCCATCTATGTTTCATCTCATGCTAGAGAGTCCATTATTGAATGATTCGCGTGGATTGTTGCAATTATGTTATGATAAAGGATTTGTTGTGACATTATTGTATTCTCTGCTCTTTTGTGTTTGAATGTAAAAGGATCTTGCGTTCGGATGCTTTCTTCTCCATTCTGTTACAAACCTGATGTTTATGACAGAACTTTGCACTCTTCTCATGCAAGTATTCCCCCTACTCACCCTTTATTGCAACTCACTATTTGAAGTTTATCAAGACCTCACTCGTCCATGCATGCCTGGTCTAGTTTCTGAGTTGAGACGATATTGTTCTAAGTTTTCCTCCATTTGATCACCCCTTTAAACAAATCGTGACATTAAACTGATGGGTGTCAGGCTCTGCTCCTGCAAGCAATCCAGGAGCGACTTCTGGCTCCAAAATTTCTGGCACCGTTGTCGGGGATCGAAGTTGAATGTTTTCCCCGGGATTGAACGACAAAGATCAACTGATTCTGAAGGTGCATCAGATATCAGAACTTGAATATTGTTACTGTGCACCTGGCGACTCCATTGTGACGACTCCGTTGGGGAGAACTTACTCTATCAACTGTGGCTTCTAGAGGCAGACATACGAGGTCTAATCCACACTTGCCTTTAGCTACACCAGAAGCTGACTCGGAAGCGGTGCGCAGAAAGGGAAAGAGCTCTGCGAAAGAAGTTTCCATCGCCGAAACAGGTAATGTGCCTTCCCCTTCTGTGAGAACTCCATTTTCTTATTCTCAGCTTCCTAGTCGTCCTTCCTCTGAGGTTTCCCGTTTTCTTAATTTCGGGAGTGTTCCTGCTGATTTTTCTCCTCCTGGTCTGGTATCAAAGGAGAGATCCTTGTCACTCCCCCCTCCCTGGAATTTGTGCGTCAACACAGACCTCAAACCTCTGAAGGTTTCACCACCCCTCCTCTTATTGCTACTGTTGCACAGAGAGAAGCATCCGCACATTCAGGTTCCTTAGACTTCTCTCTATTTTCCCCGTCGTCTCCTTTGAGAACCTCTTTTCCAACATCTCTCGTTCACACTCCTTTTCCTCCTAGTTCTCCTCCACCTATTATTCCTATGGCTGGTGCTAATCCCCCTCTGAATAGAATGGATGCTATAGTCGCTGCTAGATATTCTCCTTTAATCCTACCCCATCCTATGAACCCTCTCCCTGCTGGAGACTACTTGAAGTATATGCCCAAGTTCACTGGGGAAGGGGACATAACTGCAGAAGAGCACCTGGCTGCTTTCTATAGTTATGCAGACAAATGGAACATTGAGAATGAAGATGTCTGGATGAGAGTCTTTGTCCAGAGCTTGGATGGTGAGGTTAGGAAGTGGTTTAGGGGACTGGCCCCTGGATCTATTGCTGGCATTGAAGCCCTGGATAATGTTTTCCTGAGGCAGTGGGGAGATAGGAAATATTACATATATTACATGACAGAGTTTGGGTCTCTGAAGAAGATGGAAGGAGAGTCTGTCTCTGACTTCTCCAAAAGATTCAATAAGATGTATAACAAGATTCCTGCAGAGGTAAAGCCCTTTGAAGCCTCTGCTCAAATTTCCTATGCGGGTGCATTTGACCCTGATTTCTGTCTTCTATTGAGAGAAATAAGAGCCACCTCCTTAGCTCAGATGCAAGATGCAGCTATAGAAGTGGAATCCAACATATTAGCAACTGATAGAATGAGGAATAAGGCTGACGCAGACAGAAGAAAAGGAAAATCAGAAGCCTCAACCTCTGGCTCACTGATACCCCACCCTCGAGTGAATGAGCTGACCCAGGTGATGAACTTTCTGAAATAAGAGATGGAGAGATTGAAAGTGGAAAGGAAACAAATGAACAAGGTCCCTCAGAGCACCGAGAACAGAGCAGGTTTCAGAAGGCCAAACAATTTTTCTCCTCCAACTATGCACAGAGAGAAGGAAAGAGACAGGGACGACCAAAGAATTCAGGCTCCCTTTCAGAACAATTTTGTTGCTGATGAAGAGGAAGGGGAAACAGACGAGCATGAGCCTAAAATCCACTGCTTAGAAGTCACTCCTCCTTTCCCTCATCTAACTCAATCAGCATACGAGGAGTCTCTCATGGACAGTCAATTAAATGAACTAAGCAAAGGAGACAAGGCTGGCGGTGGCCGAGGCAGGTATAACCCGAGGTCCGACAAAAGGGCAGCAACACCTGATGTTCCGGAGCAGTCCACCAGAGTAGAGAAGCCTGCTAATGAAGTAGCAGACAATCATAGAGGTAAGAAGGCCCAACCCCTCTCTCCCATTGTCCAAAGTCATGTTCCTGAAATTAGAGAAATTCCAAAGCCTATGTCTTCTTTCAATTTCGAACATGAGATTCAAAAGATCAGAATTCTTGTGCCACTCACTGAGTTAATTAAACATGGGGAATTCAAAAAACGCTTCTCTGAGCTGTTGAAACCTGAAGCCTCATACCCTCTCACAGACTCCATAAACCTCCAAGATGAAAGGCCTGCAGTTGTCCTAGGTCCCATGGTAGAAGACAKAGATGATTAATCCCCTCCCTTCTACACATCCCTGAACATACATGACAAAGTGCTGCACAATTGCCTTATGGATTCAGGGGCCTCTCACAACCTCATGCCCAAAACTGTTATGGAAGAATTAGGACTAGAAGTCACCCKAGCTTATCATGACCTCTATTCTTTTKACTCCAGAAGGGYTYAGTGTTTGGGAGTCATCAAGTACCTGGTAGTCTCCTTGTTTCAKYTGCCCATGAAAAGTATGGTTATGGATATTGTAGTGGYTGATGTTCCCCCCAAGTTTGGCATGTTGTTATCAAGGTCTTGGATTAAGAGTCTTGGAGGGACATTACAKATGGACCTCACATATGCCACCATTCCAGTGTTTGGAGGGGAGCATAGGAGACTGTACAKAGAAGCCCAACTGGCCTACATAATCAGTGATGAAGCCAACCCTACCAATCATCCCATCKATGCCTTGGACACTGATTTAGGCTCTAGTCTAYTGCAGCTCACTCACACCCCTGAGGCTCCTTTRCAGATCAGAAAKCAGCTCAGTCTTAATCAAGAGACCCCCCCTCCTACCACCTCTGTTTGGAAGATGTTCTTTGATGGAGCTTCCTCCAGTATGGGTGCAGGTGTCGGGGTAGTGTTCGTGTCCCCTTGTCAAGAGACCATATCCCTRTCATACAAGCTGGAATTCGAAGTCACCAACAATGTGGCAGAGTATGAAGCTCTTGTTYTGGGTATAAGGGTTGCACAAGAGATGGAAATAAGAKAGATAGCTATGTTTGGAGATGCAGAAYTGATTGTCCAGYAGGTCAAAAACGTTTATCAGGCCAAGCATCCTCGACTCAAGAATTACAGGAACATGGTAYGGGACCTAGTTGATAATTTCTTCCTGGCTTTTAACATCTCTTTCATCCCAAGGGAAGAAAATGCCCCAGCCGACTTTTTAKCTTTCACAGCTAGTGTGCTCGAAGTTCCTACRCTGSCCACTRTTGGATCCGATGTTGAAATAATGTATAGACCCTCTGTACTAGACAMCGTCAAACATTGGAAGGTATTTGAGGATGATCAGGAGATCGAAAAGTTTCTTCAATCCGTTGATAACTTTTCTGCATTGCACATAGATGAGGATCTTGACATTGAAGGAGAACCTGACCGTCACCCTGGGGAGTTTTTGAATAAAATTGCCAGCCACCAGATTATTCAATTACCGAGCAATCACATATCGAAAGGACTAATCCCACTTGAAATGTTGTTTGATGGGAATGATGTGGAAGTAAAGGGTAGAGTTTCAGGTGATGAAGCTGACACCGCTGAGTGCAACATAGGCACACCAGAGGAGCCCAAGTTTGTCAAGTTGTCAAGGAGTTTGACCGAGGAGCAGAGGGCTGAATATACTGAGTTGCTAAGGGAGTTTGCTGATTTGTTTGCATGGACCTACAAAGACCTCAAGACGTATGACACATCAGCTATTGAGCACAAGAACCCACTAAAAGAAGAGGTTAAACCATTTAAGCAGAAGCTGAGACAACTAATTCCCATGCTGCTACCTGTCATGGAAAGGGAAGTGAAGAAGCTGTTGGATGCCCAGATCATTGTCCCCTTGAGATATTCTGACTGGGTGGCCAATTTGGTCCCAGTAAGAGAGAAAAGTGGCGAAATCGGACTCTGTGTTGATTTCAGAAACCTGAATAGGAGCTCAAGGAAAGATAATTATCCCCTGCCCAACATGGAGCACATATTGCAGAAGGTCACTGGTGCTTCCAGGATATCCATGATTGATGGTTTCTCTGGCTACAATTAGATATCAGTCATGCCTGAAGACAGGGAAAAAACGACCTTCACCACTCCTTGGGGTACATTCATGTATGCCAAAATGCCCTTCGGATTGATGAATGCGGGAGCCACATTTCAGCGAGCCATGGACATAGCCTTCATCGGGGAAAAAGATAAGTTTGTGGTGATTTACCTAGATGACATAACAGTCTTCTCCAAGACTGATAAAGAGCACCGCTGCCACTTGAAGAAGGTTTTCCGAAAATGTCGGAGGTATGGCCTATCTTTAAACCCCAAGAAATCATTGTTTTCTATGCAGGAGGGAAAGCTATTAGGCCATATAGTATCAGCAGAAGGGGTGAGAATTGATCCTAGCAGGTGGAAGTGATTCAGACCCTGTCACTCCCCAGGTCCAAAAAGGAGGTTCAAGCATTTTTGGGGAGGATAAATTTTCTGAGGAGGTTTGTTTCAAATTTTGCAGAATTAGTAAAACACATCACATCAATGCTCAGGAAGGGGAATGAAGTGAGATGGACTGCTGAACCCAAGGAATCTTTTGTCCAAATAAAGAAAGCGTTGACTGAGGCACCCGTGCTAATCAGTCCCGGTTATTCCAAAGATTTTCTGATATTTTCTTTTGCTTCCTGTGATACAGTGGCGACAGTTTTTTTGCAGAAAAATGATAAAGGGGAAGAACAGCCTATTGCCTTCTTTAGCAAGGCGCTGAGAGATGCAGAAATCCGGTACGAGATCATGGAGAAGCAGGCTTATGCCTTAGTGAAAGCTCTCAAGGCTTTCAGGATCTATGTCTTGCATTCAAAGATCACTGCATATGTCCCTTCCACCTCTGTGTAGGACATTCTTATACAGCCTGACATAGACGAGAGAAGGGGTAAATGGATCGCCAAGATCCTGGAATTTGACCTGGAGATTAAGCCCACCAAGTTGATAAAGGGGCAGGGTTTGGCGAAGCTGTTGGCTGAATCCAATTACAAGGCTCTGGGGATTAACTTCATCAACAAAAAAGCTGAGTCATCCGACAAGGATTCTCAGACCATCATACCATTAGTAGCATGCCCATGGTACAAGGACATCTTGTATTTTCTACAAGAATTAAAGCCCCCTGACTGATTAGGAAAGAGTAGGGCCAGAGATTTGAAGCTCAAAACGGTCAAATATTGTCTCGTTGACCAAGCCTTGTATTGGAGAGACCCTCTGGGGATACTATTAAGATGTCTGGACCTGCTGCAAGCCCAGAAGGTGATGTTCGATTTTCATAGCGGTCTCTGTGGAGGTCATCATTTCTAGAAGACCACAGCCCACAAAATCCTCCGGGCTGGGTATTACTGGCCTACTTTGTTTACTGATGTCTGCAGGGAAGTCAGGGCTTGCATCAAATGCCAGAAGTTCTCAAGTAAGAAACAACTCAAATCTCTACCATTAAAGCCGGTTGTAGTCTCAACACCCTTTTAGCGGTGGGGATTGGATTTCATTGGAGAGATTCATCCTCCCTCAAGTGGCCAGCATAGATGGATCCTCACTGAAACCGATTATTTCACCAAGTGGATCGAGGCTGTCCCTACCAGGAGTACTTCTCACAGAGTGATCATCAGCCTCTTGGAAGACATCATAGCCAGATTTGGTTGCCCAAGCAGGATTGTCACTGACAATGCATCTCCCTTCAGGTTTGAGTCGTTGGTCAAGTTTTGTGAACAATTTGGGATTTCATTGGTGCACTCTACTCCATACTATCCTCAAGGAAACGGACTGGCAGAGTCTTCCAATAAAATTCTAATCAAGCTTATCAAAAATCTACTGGAGGACAATAAGAGGGCCTGGGACTCAAAGCTCAAATTTGCTCTTTGGGCTGATCGGGTGACAACAAAGAAGTCCCTGGGTATCTCACCTTTCCAACTTGTTTATGGAATAGAGGTTGTTTTCCCCACACAACTCGCCTTACCTGTGGAAAATCTCCTCCAAGACTTTGAAGGAGAACCTAATCATGTAATCAGAAGGATTCATCAGATGGTGGAAGTACAGCAGATCAGAGAACAGGTTTTGGACAGGGCTTTTAGTCATCAGTAGAAGATAAAGCAGGCTTTTGACAGAAAGAGCAGAAAGAAAGAATTCGAGCAGGGTGACCTGGTGCTCAAATGGGATGCACCCAGGCAGGAAAAGGGAAAACACAGTAAATTTGATGCCCTCTGGTTCGGGCCTTTCAAGATCCTTGAAGTATTTTCGAATAACACTTACAGGTTGCAGGATTTGGAAGGCAAAGAAGTTTTCAATGGCCCAGTGAATGGGCATTTCTTAAAAAAATGTTTTCTATGAGCCACAGCCGGCTCTTTTTGTTTGGTTTTGTAAATATTGTGTATGTTTTTGTTTTTCGGACTAATAAATGACTCCATAGCCCAACAACAAAGGCACTGAATCTGCAAAAGTGTTCTTAGAGCATCATAGGGACGACTCTATCCCCCATGGAGCCAAATGTTAACGATATTTCTTGTAAGGGGGTTA
>WSFP011479778.1:0-16369 GCA_009831015.1 Picea engelmannii
GGGCCGTGGATGTTTCCCCGTAGGGGTTTTACCACGTGAAAACATCGGTGTGTTGATATTTGATCTGGTTATGTGAGTGGTTACTGAAGGTGTTCGTCCTCTGTTGGAATACCTGTGTTGTCGAACATGGTATCAGAGCCTGTATTGCTAACAAAGTTGTTGATGCTTTGAGCAGGAAGTGTTTGCTGTTGCAGGAGTTCAGGGTCAAAACATTGGGTTTTGATGACCTCAGGGACATGTACGTAGATGATCAGGATTTTAAAGAGGTGTACGAAGCAGCTGAGAATCCAATTCTCAGAGGCAAGAGCCAATGGACAAAACACATGATTCAGGAAGGGTTACTGTTCAAGGGTAATCAACTGTGTATTCTGAAATGCTCCATGAGGGAGAATTTGCTGAAGGAGAAACACAGTGGAGGATTGGCAGGGCACTTTGGTCATGACAAGACGTTCGCAAAATTGAATGAGTCATATTTTTGGCCAAGAATGCGAGCATATGTCAAGAGATTCGTAGACAGATGCAAAATTTTCCAGCATTCAAAGGGAAAGAAACAAAATGCGGGGTTTTATCAACCATTGCCCATACCTGAAAGGCCGTGGGATGCAATCAACATGGATTTTGTATTGGGGTTTCTAAGAACACAAAGAGGTTTTGACTCAATCTTTGTGGTGGTGGATAGATTTTCTAAGATGGCACACTTCATTCCATGTCAGAAAACCAGTGATGCAACTCACATTGTGAATCTGTTTTTCAAAGAAGTCATTCGACTTCATGGTTTGACAAGGAGTATAGTTTCGGACAGAGATACAAAGTTCATAGGGCACTTTTGGAGGACCTTATGGAAGAAGTTGGGAACTAACTTATCTTTTAGTTCGGCTTATCATCCTTAGACGGATGGACAGACAGAGGTGGTAAACAAAAGTCTCGGAGACTTGCTGAGAAGCTTGGTGACATAACACCACAGCCAGTGGGACAACATATTACCACAGGCAGAGTTTGCTTATAATGACTCAGTTAACATAAGCACAAGGCAGAGTCCATTTCATATTGTCTATGGCATGCAGCCGAGAGGAATTTCTGAATTGAGAGATTCAGAATAGATTTCAACTAGGAGCGCTAGTGCAGAAGATTTCGTAGAGGCGATGAAGGAACTTCACAACCAGGTGAAGGGGAGGTTGCAGAGTTCAAGCCAGGAATATAAGCGTAGAGCAGATCAACACAAGAGACAACTTCATTTCGAAGTTGGTGATTTGGTTCTGGCACATTTGAGAAAGGAAAGGTTCCCGAGAGGGATATATAATAAGCTGAAGATGAAGAAAATTGGGCCATGTAGGGTATTAAAGAAATTTGGGACGAATGCTTACGAGATTGAATTACCCGATGGGATCGAAATTTCTCTGATATTCAATATCTCAGATTTGTACCCATATAAAGCTGAGGAAACAAGGATAGGAAATGAGCAGCCAATGATCCAGTGGACAAAACAGATGCCAGTGGCAGAAAATCCACAGATGGAGTGCATACTGGACAAGAGGGTCAGTAGAAAGACTAGGCGGAAATAATACTTTGAATATTTGGTCAAATGGAAGGGCCATCCAGTTGAAGATGCCAGCTGGGAGAACGAAGAAGATATCCAGAGGCATAGACAGACCGTGCACGAGCTCATGGACAGGAGCCCATGAAAATTTTCAAGCCAGGGAGTATGATGCAGGAGCATCTCAAGCGAGCCAACGCGGAGACAACGGACAGCTGGACAAGCCCAACGCAAATTTTGAAATCACCTTGAAATTGATGCGCAATATTAAATGAAGCCATTAAGAAGGAGCGCACTTGTATAATGTAAATGGACCTTGAGCGATTTTCTCTCGTCCTTAGTAGATAGAAGGCATTTATATTAGTTAATGCAAGTAGGTAGAATTGAATGTGTAGATTAGACAGTTTTAGAGCGCAAGAGGGAAACGAGATATAGACACCCTCATTGTGTATTGTAACATGGAGAAGAAGCTGTATTAGTGTATGAAGAGCATGCAGAGAGCTGTGTAAGAACACCCATGTACATATATTTGGATTAATAGAAAGAGTTTGATTCAAATTCATGGTTTCGTGTTTGTTCTCTATGTATTGATGTTGAATGATATGCTCATGAATGTTTGCTTCCTGTTATACATTTTCCTTATATACTGTGTATGTGATTTCATGTTTTGAGTTTGAAGTCTGAAAGGAAGTAGGAATGAGTTTCAATTATTTCTCTATTTGAACAAGGGTTCCTGCAAGGAGTGCAGTCGAATTGTCCGCAAGGAGTGCGTTGACAAAGGGTTCAGATAGGGATAGCTTTTGTTCTCATTCACACAAAAGATGCAGTTGGGCACAGGAGCCGTGCAAGGAGTGCGCAGGCTGAGCGAAGTCTCAGAGTGTGGACCTGAGCAAAGCATTGAGAGACTACTTCTACAGGTGTGCGTAGGGTCGAAGGAAATTCAACACTTATAAGTGTCTGAAGGTTTCCGCAAGGAGTGCGTGCAAGAGTCTTCACTAAGATTTAGAGTTATAAGGAAGCTCAAGAAGGATAAAGCCTTATAATCGTTGAAAGGGTTGCACATAAGTTATACCTGGAAGAATTAGGAAGGCATCGTAAGTTTGCACCGCAAGTGGACAAGTTGGTGGAGAAACACTTAGCTATTCACAGAAGTCGCCAAGGAGGAATGGATGGTCGGAATTCTCTGAGGAGGATTCGCGAAATCCCGTGAGCCATCAAATCTCACGGAAGAGCAAGTGATTTACCGCGAGTATTTTAGAAGGTTCTAAGCTCAGGAGGAGTAGGAATGAAGATCCAAGCCACAAGGGCCGTTGGGTTCGCAAGAGAATCCCTATTTCAGGGTTTCATAGGTTGAAGTCCCGTAAACTTGGCAACGAGAATCGTGAAATCATGAAACGTGAAATCCTGAAAGCTAAGAGAATGGCGTGGGGCCACAAGAGTCAGCGAAGTGGACAGGTGGCGCACCACTGACATGGAGTCAACCTTCGTTGACCATTTCAGAGATTCATGGAGTGAAGTTCCGAAAACATTGCATCAGGATTCACGATACCAGGAAGTCCAAAATCCCGACAGAAGTTAAGGGGCATTGAAATTAAAAGCTCGCGAGTGTATCAGAGTTTCAACATATCGGGATTCAGGAGTCGGGGAGACAAGTTGCTCGACATCGTGACCGCCAAAATCACGATAAGGAAAATCCCGAAAGGAAAAGGAAAGGTCAACGTTGACTGTTTCGGGTTTCGCGGATTCGAGAGACCAACACCTGACCACTGGATTCGCGAAGTTGTGAAGTCCGATCTCCCAAGTGTAAAGAGGGGATCCCGTGAGAGTTTGTTGTGGGTGCAGATTTACCGATAGCGAAATAGAAGAGCCGTTTAGAGTTCTTCGAGCCAGTGGTAAAGGAAAGATCCTGTGTTGACGTGGACCTTCCGACCTGTGGGTTGAGAGGTTGCGCGCATCGACGTCATTTTCCATGGATCCCTTTATTCTCACCCCTCTTCCTTAGGATCAATATTAATATGTCTTAATAAGATTGACAAGTAAAATATTAAGTAAAATAGGAAAGAAACATAAGCTACTTTTATTTTGTGGATATTCATGTGTTCAATGATATTTCCATGTGTTGTTGCAGCATTTTCATTTCATAAATTCTGGGAAAAATTCCCCTTGAAGTTTTGAGTGAACAATTATAAATATTATTTATATATGGATGGTTACTCAATGGAATGGGAAATACAATGAATACGTTCGTTTTATTTCATTGTGGGGAAACCCATATATTAAATTTGGACATTTAGTGGACATGGAATTAAAACATCAAACCCTAAATGTTTAACTCCACTCTAAGCCAACTTGATGTTCATTGTGTGAGGGACCTTCTAAGGTTTTAGGGTTTGAAAACACAGATGGATTCCTTTGTTGTCTCCAGTGTTGGTTTCCAATACCTAAAGGTGCATATCCAGTGCTCACTCAACCCTAACCCTTTAGGAAGGTCTTCATCTTCATATAATTCCAATTTTGGCACCACAAACCAATCTGTTAATCTTGCCTCCAAATGATCTGATTTTTTAGTATTGTCATTCCTTGAAGAAAATTCAAATAAATTACCAATAGAAACAACTGGAAAGATTCTAAAGTTATAGGTGCCCCATGGATTTGAACATATGTAGATGAGACGATGCCATATATTTATGAAAATTGACTATTGAATACACTTTCTCCATCATGAAGGGGAGCTCAATTGTGAAGTCTTTTCTCCAAAATAGAGAGCAAGTCTATTTTGGATTGGATTTTTGAAAGGAGAATTCATGAATTATGCACCATCTAGATCTAGAACTTACACTTTATATTGATGTACAACATATCCCAATGATGTATACCCACCCATGCCCTAGTTGCACCCATTTAAACAAATAAAAAAGAGCATGCTCTACTTCTAAAAACAATGTTATTGAAGCGAGATGAAAGGAGAGGCAACTCATTCACATGTGATGTGATGAGGTGAGGGTTTGATTTTCTTTCCCACTACAATTTATGAAGATAATGTTCCTTCTGAGAAATGTTCTGGACATTTTGAATACCAAGGTATGGAACATAGTACCAACAAAATCATTATACTTCCTATCAAAATATGGGCACTACCATCGACACTTCATGCATTCATAATTTCCAAGGATTTTTAATCCYAAATAATCAATAAATATCACCAATTACATSCCAAATGTGTTTCAACAATGCCTGCAATTTCTATTATAGGTGAGGAAAATGAGGATTTTTTTGGCATAGGGCTAGACACCAAAAGGTTTTTTCGTCTCTTGATAGACTATGCTGAAATGAAAGACTTGATATCGGGYAGGAAGCTTCACACCAACATGATAAAAATAGGGATTGAGCTCAATAACTATTTGGGCATAGGGCTCGCCATTATGTATGTAAAAAATGGGAGACTAGAGGATGCACACCAAGTGTTTGAAAAAATGCTTGAATGAAATGTGGTGTCTTGGATCAGAATCATCACAAGATATGCTAAGAATGGGATATTAGAGGATGCATGCAAACTATTTGACAAAATTCCTAAATGAAACTCGGTCTCTTAGAACACCATGATATCAGGATATGTGCTATCCAAGCAAAGTAAAGATTCCATAAAGTGTTTTTCAAAAATGCAGAGGGAAGGGGTGGATCTGAGGTAGTCAACCTTCATCCCGCTTCTGAGTGTTTGTGTTGGTCTTGCAAATGTTGATCAAGGAAGGGAGGTACATTCCTGTGTGATTAAAAATTAGTTCAACTCACATGTTACCATAAGGAATGCCCTTATAACTATATATGCAAAATGTGGTGGTGTAGAGGATGTATCCAATTTGTACTAGATTGATGGGTATGTAAAATGGGTATTAGAACAAGGCTTTAGTGCTCTTTGGGCGGATGTAGGTTGTAGACCTGAAGCCAAAATCAACTACGGTTGTTTATGTTTTCTTATCGTTTTTTTTTTTTCAATTCCTATTGTAGTTTTTATATTTTTGTTGGTGTTTAAGGTCCTATTCTCTATAAGCTATATTTTTTTTGGTCTTCTATATATGCTAAAATTTGTAAGTATTAGGATCTTCCCTAAATTTTGATGTGTACTTTTCCAGGTTAGTTTCCTTGAGTATGCATTTGTTTAATTGCAAGCTACAAGAGGTAAATTTTAATATTATGTAGGATGGATTACATGCAAGTGTGGAGGAGGCATTATTGCACTCATTTGCATAGTAGTTCTTTTTCATTGTTCTTGTTAGCGTCAGAAGTCACTCCTGGATTGCTTGCAGAAGAAAAGCCCAACGACCATCAGTTTTATGTCACGATAGTTTTAATGGGTGATCAAATGGGTAGAGACTCGGGAAGATATAGCTCTAACTCGGAAAATGAGTCTGGTATGTAAGGAACAAAGGAGGTCTTGATCTAACTTCAGTCAGTGAGCTGATTAAAAGATTACTAGGTGGAAGACTTGGTAAGAAGAGTGAGAAAACTACCTCGGGCAACAGGCCTTTTAGTAGTTTGTAGAAGAAAAACTCTGAATGCAAGATCCTCTTGGTTCAGGGCTTCGAGAAACTGAAAAGGGGACTTGACTGGATCCTCTAATTCCAAGTCATTCAGTGCTAAGAAAATCACGGAGACCAATTAGAAACAATGCAACTGTTACAGTGATCCAACCTACATTATCCTATAACAATTACAACTCGACTGGATCCTCCAATTCTGAGCTGCTCTAATACAGTGTAAACAAAGACATGAAAGAAACTGACATTCATAAGGCAAGAAGTCTCAAAAGTCCACACATAACCAGGAATAACAGTGCTTCATTAAATATTTACAACCGGGATCCTTGCTCAACCATTGATCATTACAAAATACAAAAACTGAGTCTATATACTCAGAAAAACTTGCCTAACAGAGGCATGCTCAGTCATCCAAGGCTTGGTGTCCCTTCAACCAAATTCGGACGGATATTCTTCGTCAGACGCCACCTTAACTGCGCATGACTCCTGCAGGGGGAGTAGCTGAGCCATTAAATGCCGAGTTGGCATGTGCAGACCTCTCTGGTTAGTTGAGGACTTGGCATGGCTTCTTTGGAAAAATTGGTACACAGGACCCTCTCAGGCAGACAGCTTGCCAGACCCACCATACCTTACACTTAATGAATGAGGAGAGGTTTCAACCACCCCTTCTCACCTTCATTTACTTCTAAGCGAAAACCAGGATTGAGGTCGAATCAGATGGTACCTGGAGATCGCGATGATCCACTTTGTGACTGAACTCGACGCCTTTGGCCCCTCTTGCACAGTTCTTTTATTTTCCAAGTGACCATGGGCTGTGACCCTGTGTTTATTCTCAAAAATGCTTTCGACGTTCGTGAATAGGAAGGGGTTGATCCTTGCTCCTCACAGTCGCGATGAGCGAAATGCCGAGATGGCTTAATTTGGCGCCACACGTCCCTCTCAGATCTGACGGTCCTGAACTCACTCGGCGATATTGTGGGCCCGGGTCCTGGATGCTCCTGGCAATTCACGTTTTGGGGATATGAAGGAGCTGCTCCTTGTGCGTCGGAGTCGCGATGGGCGAAAAGGCGAGGGGCCTAATCGCGCACCACATGTTCCTTTTGGATGGATGACTGAGACTGCTTCGTGATACTGCGGGCCCAACTTTGGGCGCTTTTGGCGCTTTCGGGGTTCGGGGTTTTGATATGTAGAATGACATGGAACCTTCACCCTTCGAACTCCCGAATGCTGAAATGCCGTCGCGATTAGGTCTCGTGCCACGCGTCCTTTGGGTGGACAACTGCTATTCTTTCCTGCATGCAATATAGGCGCTATCCATCGTGCTAATCTCGGCGCAACTCTGTTAACCGCGATTTCATGCCAACCATCGATCTGCTCCTATGGGTGAATCCGGACCGTCAACAATATAATCTCGCCCGCTTACTTGCTTGGAAGCCTAAAACGAGATTTTTCCGTGCTGTGCTCAGGCGCTTCTCGTGCAACTTGCAGACCTGAATACTCTTGTGCCTAGGAAAAGAAATGTTACTAAGATTAGGCTCCATGGGGGATAGAGTCGTCCCTATGATGCTCTAAGGACTCATTTTGCAGCTCTAGTGCCTTACTGTTGGGCTATGGGGTCATTTATTTAAAACTTAAAGACGGAAAGAAAAATAATATTTACAATCGCGAAAAACCATGTGTGGCTCAAGAGAAAAATCTTTTTAGGAAATGCCCATTCACAGGGCCATTGAAAACTTCTTGATCCTTTAAATCCTGCACCCTGTAGGTGTTATTCGAGAATACTTCGTATACTTTGAAAGGCCCGATCCACAGGGCTTCGAATTTTCCATGCTTGCCTTTATCTTGTTTAGGAGCATCCCATTTCAGTACCAGGTCTCCTATCCGAAACTCTTCCTTCTTGGCCTTCTTATCAAAAACCTGCTTGATCCTTTGCTGATGATCTTAAATTCTGCCCATTACCTGCTCTCTGGCCTACTGGACCTCCACTAGCTCATGAATTCTTTTGATCATGTCATTAGGCTCTTCTTGATGATCCTGGAGGAATTTCGCTACAGGAATGGCTAAATGAGAAGGGAAAACAACCTCTGCTCCATAGACTAATTGGAAAGGAGATACGCCTATATATCTCTTCGTGGTCACTCGATCGACCCATAGAGAAAATTTCAATCTTGAATGCCAGGCCTTCTTGTTGTCTTCCAATAGTCTTTTGATGATCCTTATCAGGCTTTTGTTGGAGGACTCTGCTAAACCATTGCCCTAAGGATAGTATGGGGTGGAGTGAATTAGTTTGATCCTGAATTGCTCACAGAACTTGGCTAACGACTCAGCCCTGAAAGAGGCTGCGTTATCAGTGAAAATCTTACTTGGGAAGCCAAATCTTGTAATGAGGTCCTCCAGGAATCCAATGATTACCTTGTGGGAAACACTCCTGGTGGGGATAACTTCAATCCACTTGGTGAAGAAATCGGTAGCAGTCAAGATCCATTTGTGCTGCCCACTGGAAGAAGGGTGAATTTCTCCAATGAAATCTAGGCCCCATTGTTGGAAAGGTCCCGAAACAACCACAGGATTTAACGGCAAAGACTTGAGCTGTTGTTTTCCTGCAAATTTTTGACATTTGGTGCAAGCTCTGACCCTTCTGCAGACGTCAGTGAATATGGTGGGTCAGTAGTATCCATCCCTGAGGATTTTGTAGGCTATGGTTTTCCAGAAATGATGCCCTCCACATAGGATGTCGTGAAATTCAACCATGATTCTGTCAGCCTCTTACGGATCTACACATTTCAAAAGCAACCCTAGGGGGTCTTTCCAATATAGAACTTGATCGATAAGGCAATATCTGACTGCTCTAAGCTTCAGAGATTTTACCTTGTTTCTTTGCAGGTTGTCTAGGGGCCGCAACTCCTGCAAAAAATATATGACATCCTTATACCAGGGACATTGAGCCAATGGGGGCTCCCTTTGAGGGTCTATTTAAAACAACCGACCCTGCTAAATTCCTGAGCATTCGTTGATGAAACTTACCCCCAAATCTTGGCAATTGGCTTTAGCCAACAACCTTGCTAAACCTTGACCTTTGATCAATTTGGTAGGCTTTATTTCCAGGTCAAATTTCAGAATCTTGGATATCCACTTACTCCTCCTCCCATCTATGTCAGGCTGAATAAGAATGTATTTAACAACAACTGAGGAGACATAAGCGATGACTTTTGACTGCATGACATAGATTCTAAATTCCTTGAGAGCCTTCACCAGGGCATAGGCTTGCTTCTCCATAGTGTCATATCTGACTTCGGCATCCCTCAATGCTCGGCTGAAATAGGAAATAGGCTGTTCTAGCCCGACCTTGTTTGTTTGTAATAAAACAATAACCACCATGTCAGGTGAGGCAAAGGAGAAAATGAGGAAATCCTTCGAGTAGTCGGGACTGATAAGCACAGGGGCTTCAGTCAGGGCCTTCTTTATTTGCTCAAAGGAATGTCGCGATTCAGAATTCCACCTGACTTCATTTCCTTTCCTTAACATGATTGTTATAAGTTTTACCTCCTCAGCAAAGTTAGGCACAAACCTCCTCAAAAAATTAACCTTACCAAGGAAAGATTGGACCTCCTTCTTGGACCTCAGGATTGATAATGCTTGTATTGCCTCAACTCTACTAGGATCGATCCTGACTCCTTTCGCTGATAAAATGTGGCCTAGTAACTTTCCCTCCTGCATGGCGAACATAGATTTATTGGGGTTTAATGAAATGCCAAAACTCCTGCATTTCAAGAAAACCTTCTTGAGATGACAACAATGTTCTTTATCAGATTTTGAAAATATTTTGATGTCATCCAGATAGATGGCCACAAATTTATCCTTTTCCCCAATGAAAGCTATGTCCATGGCACGTTGAAACGTTGCCCCTGCATTCATTAATCCAAAAGGCATCTTGGCATACATGAATGTGCCCCATGGAGTGGTAAATGATGTCTTTTCCCTGTCCTCAGGCAGAACAGAGACTTGATTGTAGCCAGAGAAAACATCGATCATGGACATCCTGGATGCTCCTGTCACCCTCTGTAGTATATGTTCCATATTTGGTAAGGGGTAGTTATCCTTTCGTGAGCTCCTGTTCAGGTTTCTGAAGTCTACAGAGAGTCTGATTTATCCATTTTTTTTTCTTACTGGTACCAAGTTGGCCACCCACTCTGAATATCTCAGTGGTACGATGATCTAGGCCTGCAACAACTTCTTCACTTCCCTCTCCATAATAGGCAACAATGTAGGATTGATCTGTCTTAGCTTCTGCCTAAATGGCTTGGCCTCCCCTTTCAACGGGACTTTATGCTCGATGATAGAAGTGTCATATGTTTTGAGGTCTTCGTAGGTCCAGGCGAAAACATCAACAAATTCCCTCAAAAGGCCAACGTATTCAAACCTCTGCTCCTTTGTCAGACTTCTTGACAATTTGACAAACTTGGGCTCACTCTCAGTGCCAATGTTGCATTGAATAGTACCAGCGTCATCCTCCGAGATTTCCCCTTTTAATGACACATCATTTCTATCAAAAATCCTTTCCAAAGGAACCAGTCCCCTTGGAATATGGTTGCTGGGGAGTTGCACAATGTTATGCTCTGCTATTTTACTCAGAAACTTACTCCCATCAAGCTCTTCTTCAAAAACATAATCTTGGTCGATATGCATCTCTGAAAACTCTGCGACAGTCTCCAAGAATTTCTTGATCTCGAGATCATCCTCAAATACCTTCCAATGTTTTACATTGTCAGGTATGGAGGGCCTGTATTTCACTTCCACATCGTATCTGAGTTTGGGTGGCAAGGGCACTTTGAAATTACTTGATGATGTAGCCAAGGAATCTGCCACTGTATTCTTCTCTCTTGGGATGAAAGAAATGTTAAATGCTGAGAAGAAACTATCTATTAGGTCCCATACCTCATTTATGTAACTCCTGAGTCGAGGATGCTTAGCCTGATAAGTGTTTCTGATTCGTTGGACCACCAACTCTGCATCTCCGAACACTGCTACCTCCTGAATTCCCATTTTTCTGGAGGCTCTTAATCCTAGGATAAGAGCTTCATACTCTGCCACATTGTTGGTAGCTTCAAATTCCAGTTTGTATGATAGAGACAAGGTTTCCTGAGTAGGTGACACAAAAAATACCCCAGCTCCAGCGCCTTCCCTGGAAAAGGCTCCGTCAAAGAACATTTTCCAGACGGGGGTGATGGAGGGAGGAAATTTATGGGAAGTGGTGAGCGAATTTCTGAGTTTTAGAGGAGGCTCAGGAGAATTAGTGAGTTGTAGTACACTGGAACCTAAATCAGTGTCCAAGGAAAAAATGGGATGGTTGGTAGGGTTGGCCTCATCACTGATTATATAGGCCACTTGGGCTTCCCTGTATAGCATCCTATGTTCCCCCCCAAACACTCGGATAGTAGTATATGTGAGGTCCATCTACAAAGTCCCCCCCAACCTTTTTATCCAGGATCTTGATAACAACATACCAAACTTGGGGGGGACATCAGCCACTACAACATCCATGACCACACTTTTCATGGGCAACTGGAACAAGGTCACGACCAGGTCTTTGATAACACCTAGACATTGAACTTTTCTGGAGTCAAAGGAATAGAGGTCATGATAGGCTCGGGTGACTTATAGCCCTAACTCTTCCATGACAGTTTTGGGCATGAGGTTGTGAGAAGCCCCCGAATCCATCAATAAGTTGTGCAGTACCTTGTCATGTATGTTCAAGGAAGTGTAGAAGGGAGGGGATGAGTCATTCCTGTCTTCTACCATAGGACCTAGAATAAATGCAGGATTTTCATCTTGCAAATTGATGGAGTCTGTGGGAAGGCATGAGACCTCAGACTATAAAAGCTCAGAGAAGTGTTTCTTGAACCCTTCATGTTTAATCAATTCGGTTAGGGGCACAGGGATTCTGATCTTTTGAATTTCATGTTCGAAATTAAAAGAAGGTGTAAGCTTTGAGATTTCTCTTATTTCAGGAACATGACTCTGGACTATGGGAGAGAGGGGTCGAGGCTTCTTACCTCTGTGACTGTCCGCTACTTCATTAGCAGGCTTATCTGTTCTAGTGGACTGCTCAGGAACATCAGGTGCTACTGCCTTTTTCTTAGACCTCAGATCATACCTGCCTTGCCTTCCACTAGTCTTGTCTCCCTTGCTCAGTTCATTTAGATGACTGTCCATGAGAGACTCCTCGTATGCTGATTGAGTGAGATGAGAAAAAGGAGGAGTGTCCCCGAAGTAATGGATTTCAGGATCAAGCTCATCTGTTTCCCCTTCTTCCCCCTCGGCCACAAAATTGTTTTGAAAAGGGGCCTGAATTTTCTGGTCTTCTCTGTCTCTTCCCCTCTCTCTTTGCACAGTCGGGGAAGTAATATTGTTTGGCCTCCTGAAACCTCCTTTGTTTTCGGCGTTTTTAGGGCCCTTGTATGCTTGCCTCCCCTCTACCTTCATTCTCTCCATCTCTGCAGATAGAGACTTCACCATCTTGGTCAGTTCATCCACTTGAGGGTGGGGCACCGATGGGCCAGAAGTTGAGGTTTCCGATCTTCCTTTTCTCTTGTCTGCGTCGACCTTGTTCCTCAGTCTATCAACTGCTAATACATTGGATTCCACTTCTATGGCCACATCTTGCATTTGAGCTAAGGAGGTGGCTCTTATTTCTCTCAATAAAAGACAGAAATTGGGGCCGAACACACTAGCATAAGAAATCTTGGCTGAGGCTTCTGAGGGTTTTATTTTGGCAGGAATTTTATTATACATCTTATTGAATCTTTTGGAGAAGTCAGAGACAGACTCTCCTTCCATATTCTTTAAAGACCCAAACTCTGTCATGTAATACATGAAATCCTTCCTATCTCCCCACTGCCTTAGGAAAGCACTATCCAGGGCTTCGATCCCAACAATAGATCCGGGGGCCAATCCTCGAAACCACTTCCTCACCTCACCATCTAGGCTCTGGACGAAGACTCTCATCCAGACATCTTTATTTTCAATGTTCAGGTTGTCTTCATAACTATAGAAAGCAACCAGGTGCTCTTCCGTATTTATGTCCCCTTCCCCAGTGAACTTGGGCATATACTTGAAGTAATCTCCAGCAGGGAGACGATTCATAGGATGGGGTAGGATTAAGGGAGCATATCTGGTAGCAACTATGGCGTCCATTCTATTTAGAGGGGGATTAGCACCAACCATAGGAATATTAGGTGGAGGATAATTTGGAGGAGAAGGAGTTCGTGAAGGGGCTACTGGGAACGAGTCTTGAAGTGGAATGGGAAACAAAAGGTGATTTAAGGAGAAGGCTAACAGGCTCAAGTCATCAGATGCTCCTCTTTGTGCACGAGTGGTAACAATAACAAGAGGAGAAGTGGTAAAGATAGTAGTGGGGAAATCTTCTGTGGTCCTGGGTCTACACCAAAGTACAACTTCAGAGGAGAGGGGAGTGACAAGGGTTTCTCCCTCCAATCCTAGACTAGGAGGGGAAAACTCAGCAGGAACACTCCCGAAATTCAGGAAACAGGAAACCCCAGAAAAAGGTCTGTTAAGAAACTGAGGGGGAGCAAATGGAGTTCCTTCAGAAGGATATGGCGGATTACCTGGTTCGGTGGTGGAAGCTTCTCCTTCAGAGGCCTTTCCTTTTCTAAGAACCACCTCTAGATCAACTTCAGCTGTAGATAGAGGCAACTGTGGATGAGACTGCGTGTGTCTGCCTCTGAAAGCCACAATTGACACGATAGGTTCGCCACAGTGGAGTCGTCACAATGGATTCGCCAGGTGCACAATAGAAATATTTAAAGGCTCTGATACCTGATGCACCTTCAGAATCAGAGGCTCAATGTCATTCAATCCTGGGGAAAATTTTCAACTTCGTCCCCGGCAACGACGCTAGAAATATTAGCGTCAGAAGTCACTCCTGGATTGCTTGCAGAAGCAGAGCCCAACGCCCATCAATTTTATGTCACGATAGTTTTAATGGGTGATCAAATGGGTAGAGACTCGGGAAGATATAGCTCTAACTCGGAAACTGAGTCTGGTATGTAAGGAACAAAGGAGGTCTTGATCTAACTTCAGTCAGTGAGCTGATTAAAAGATGAGCAGGTGGAAGACTTGGTAAGAAGAGTGAGCAAACTACCTTGGGCAACAGGCCTTTCAGTAGTTTGTAGAAGAAAAACTTTGAATGAAAGATCCTCTTCGTTCAGGGCTTCGAGAAACTAAAAAGGGGACTTGACTGGATCCTCCAATTCCAAGTCGTTCAATGCTAAGAAAATCACAGAGACCGATTAGAAACAATGCAACTGTTACAGTGATCCAACCTACATTATTCTATAACAGTTACAACTCGACTAGATCCTCCAATTCTGAGCTGCTCTAATACAGTGTAAACAAAGACGTGAAAGAAACGGACATTCGTAAGGCAAGAAATCTCAAAAGTCCACACATAACCAGGAATAACAATGCTACATTAAATCTTTACAACCGGGAGCCTTGCTCAACCATTGATCATTACAAAATACAAAAACCGAGTCTATATACTCAGAAAAACTCACCTAACAGAGGCGTGCTCAGTCATCCAAGGCTTGGTGTCCCTTCAACCAATTTCGGACGAATATTCTTCGTCTGACGCCACCTTAACTGCACATGACTCCTGCAGGGGGAGTAGATGAGCCATTAAATGTTGAGTTGGCGTGTGCAGACCTCTCTGGTTAGTCGAGGACTTGGCATGGATTCTTTGGAAAAATTGGTACACAGGACCCTCTTGGGCAGACAACTTGCCAGACCCTCCATACCTTACACTTAATGAATGAGGAGAGGTTTCAACCACCCCTTCTCACCTTCATTTACTTCTAAGAGAAAACCAGGATTGAGGTCAAATCGGATGGTACCTGGAGATCGCGGTGATCCCCTTTGTGACTGAACTCGACGCCTTTGGCCCCTCTTGTGTAGTTCTTTTATTTTACAAGTGACCATGGGCTGTGACCCTGCGTTTATTCTCAAAAATGCTTTCGGTGTTCGTGAATAGGAAGGGGATGATCCTTGCTCCTCATAGTCGCGATGAGCGAAACACCAAGATGGCTTAATTTGGTGCCACGCGTCCCTCTCAGATCTGACGGTCCTGAACTCACTCGACGATATTGTGGGCTCGGGTCGTGGATGCTCCTGACACTTCGTGTTTTGGGGATATGAAGGAGCTTCTCCTTGTGCGTCGGAGTCACGATGGGCGAAAAGGTGAGGGGCCTAATCGCGCACCACATGTTCCTTTTGGATGGATGACTGAGATTGCTCTGTGATACTGCGGGCCTGACTTTGGGTGCTTTCGGCGCTTTCAGGGTTCAAGGTTTCAAGATGTAGAATGACATGGAACCTTCACCCTTCAAACTCCCGAATGCTGAAATTCCATCGCGATTAGGTCTCACGCCACACGTCCTTTGGGTGGACGACTGCTATTCTTTCCTACATGCAATATATGCGCTATCCATCGCGCTAATCTTGGCGCAACTCTGCTAAGCGCGATTTCCCGCCGACGGTTGATCTGCTCCTGTGGGTGAATCCGGACCATCGACAATATAATCTCGCCCGCTTACTTGCTTGGAAACCTAAAACGAGATTTTTCCATGCTGCGCTCGGGCGCTTCTCATGCAACTTGCAGACATGAATACTCTTGTGCCCAGGACAAGAAATGTTACTAACAATTCTCTAACTTGTATAAGTGCAATGATGCATATTTTTTGGGATTTGCATGCAAAGTACAATAATGGTGAATAAAGACAATGGAGAGAGTTGAAAGGCGTGTAAGGTTCTCCATAAACATTGGATTTTCTGGATATGAACAAGGTGAGATTAGCTTTTGACGTCACTTTTAAGTTTTTCTCAAGAAGTGTCTCCTATTTTTTCCTTGATCTTGTTTCACATTGCCATTCATGTAGTTTGGTCTTAAGATAATTTATCCTTTTGTTGTTTGGGTTAAACTAATTAGATATAAATTTAGATATTTACATGGTATATAGTTTTGGTAATAATCTACATGTAAATTTATATATAATTATGGAGTTAGAGATTTACATTGTTCAAGCCTTGGAAACTTGGAAATATCTTATGGATTTTATGTTTGTCCATTGCCATTTCAACAATCCCTCTAAATTTTCTTACCCAACTTCATTCATACTTATTCCTAAATTTAGATATGAACCACGAACTTGTGTACAAAGTCACATATGCAAGGTTGTTAGTTGTAATTGCTTCATTGGGTTGTCACTGCATACATTGTTGTATA
>WSFP011479779.1:0-16369 GCA_009831015.1 Picea engelmannii
TCTTGATCCTCATCACATTTACCACTTGGGATATTCCATAAGGTGTGACCCTCCTAGACATTGAGTCACTCAAGCCGCTTGATGTGAAATTCACAACGCTATGGTACTCGAACGATATGGGAAAACATTGGCAGTCAAATGCGGTCTTTCATAATTATTATCTCCAATTGAAGAGGGATATCGAAGTTGTCCCTCGCATGACGCCAAACACCCTGCATTGGTTCCAACCCCTCATGAAGTTCCACACAGATCGAAACTTCATTTATATAACCACACGTGCATATGAGAATAAAGAAGATATTTAGTCATACTAAAAGCTCACAAGGGAGGACATCAAAGAGATAACCAAGGACTAGTCTATAGATCTCCTCATCCCTATTGACCTCGCAGAAATGTCAGACCCGAAACTAAGCAGCAGCCCTGAGACCACTCATGAATAAAAGGATACTCCTAGACCCAACAAAAGGAAGAAGACTAAAGAGGTCCAAAACATGAGCAATGCATCGGAAGAAACTGCTTCAATATCCCCTGACCAAGGGGGTGATGATGAAGTAGACCAAGGACAGACCAATGAAAAAGAAGATCAACAGAAGCAGGGTGAGGTAACACTGTCTATGAACCATGTTGATGAGGCTGATCCCTTGCATAAAAGGAAGGTTTCCCCCATAAAACCCACTTCTATAAAGAAATCAAGAGCCACCTTGACTAAGACGTAGACTGTGCTCATTGTAGATGACCTCAACTTCATCATCGCAACTGTAGCATATGCCTCATGGGGCATCTTGCAGAAACATGAAGCCAAGTAGGAGGAGATGTATGACATAATCGAGGTTGAAATGAGAGGGGTACAACAGGACCTTCTATCCAGCCACACAGTATCCACTGCGCCCTCGCCATCAGAAGAACTAGAGTTGGGAGATGAGCCTACCCAAATCTGTCGACTAGTTGATGCGAATGAGGCTCACCTTCGTTGAGCACAATATGAGAAATACTAGGCCACAAAAGCCCTGAAACAAGCCCAAGAATAAATGGTGGAGCAACGTCGGGTCACAAAAAAGTAGAAGAATGACCTTCAATCCAAGTTTGAAGAAGAGAGGGTGCAGGTCAAGCAAGAAAAAGAGAAGTTACTCACAAAGAATCTTGGAGTCAAGGAAGCAGTCAACATAGCACTTCACTCTATGACGGGATTAGAGACAAAGGAAGAAGACCAAGTGGAGCATCAAGTATCACATCTCATGGAAGCTATCAAGCAAAGTCAACAAAGAATAGCAGAATTAGAGCTACAAACAATGCCCAACACTCCATAGGATGTGCAGGATCAAAGAGAATAAACTGCTGGAAGTAGAATCATGAGAATCAAGGCCCTCGCCATGGAATGTAAAAATCTAAGTGATTCCAGTTCCCATACTTATGAGTGACTCATTGAGGATCCTGAACTGAAGGCACTAGAGTCACATCTCCAAGAGGAAAAGCAACATGAAGAAATAGTACATGCATGATTGAAGCCCCTGTCTGCCATTGATATGATGAAGCGATTCCAAGAGCAACGCACTACTCAATAGTAGGTCCAAAACATTCAGAGAAAAGTTATGGAAGTGAATCAAAGGCTCCAACCAACATAGGATGAGGCTTGCCAACTATTCACAAAGATTGAAGGCCAAAGAGCAGAACTAGACCAATTTGTCACTACATCTGAACAACACTTAGAGGGACCTGTCAATGAAGCAGTTATCCAAGGGTTCACCGAGCAAGAGGCCTTGGTGCAACAACAGGTCAAAGAAGCTTGAGCCAAGGTCGAGGATTTTGAAGCAGAGCTACCCAGACCATAGTTATTCAGGATGATTCATAGGTGAGTGTGTTGAAGGAAAATATCCCTGTGGACAAGTAAATCTCCTCTTGAGAGTTAGACTCTTAACTCTTAAGACAAAAGACACTTAACATGGACACTGACTTCATTTTAGATCTATACAAACTAATGTATGAGGAGGAAGGAGAAAAGAAGTACCTTTTAAGGGCGTTTTTCCCTGCACGCTCCGAGTTGAGCTCCAATCTTTCACTCCTCGATGAGCCATGTAGACAAACAATAGCACAACCACTTCCTACTCTATTGATATTAGCTTGAAATAGATCTATCTATTAGAGACAAGTTCATGTGAGATTAAACACAAACTAGAAACAAACAGGCCAAGCGTGTCATATTGATGAGAAAAATGACGGAAGTAACTTACAACCGTAGATGCGAATGCAAAAGATTCATCAGATCCCCTTTGTCTAACCCTTGCTCAAAAGGTCCACGATCTAGATGACAACAACTTCACTGATTACTTTCCTCCAATTCACTGTATGTTTCCTATGATATCATAGGTTTCATGCTTCGAATTCTTCCTCCTTTCCACCATGATAGAGCCTGTTTATATAGGTTTAGAGAGGCCTAACCTCTTGAGGTATCTTTAGGGTAAGTTGAGTATTTTCCTCCTTTAGTCAGGGATCTTCCCTAAGATCATGGATGAACCAAGAATTTGAATGCAACTACCTTCCAAGATTGAAAGATCTTCCCCTTATTCTCCTCAACAGACCAACTCTTGCCCAAAATAGGAAGCACTCCCTCAAAAGGGCCATCAGAGTGATGTAGCGCTCCCTAGTAGGCTTTAGGGGGGCACCAGCTCTTCTAAAATCAATAAAACTCGTCTTGCAAGGTTTTTTAGTGCTATAACATTCCCTAGCACCTTATAGGGGAGCGTCAGTGCTCCTAAGAGTGATATAGGGGAGCGCTCTCTTCTAAAACCCTAGATTCAATGATTCTTTCAGGTGGCAAGAGGTACTTAACTTCAGTTAACCATTCCTCTTCCTTCAAATCAAGTGTTTGAGTAATTTTAAGTGTCTCCTTAGTTTCATCCTAAGTATGACATAGGCATCATGGCAGTATGCTTCGCTTGACACTTACGACACTTGTAAGCAACATGCGACACTTATCAAAGCGAGTAATGTTGATGTGCAACAGATTGCCCCCCAAAGTATGAAGTTGGAATATGAGAACTGATAACTGAAATGCTTTATAGAATTTCAAGCAAGGGTATAGATGTGGAGAACCTGATAGAAGTTTCACACAAACATCCAAAAAATATTATGACATGTTTCAAACCCCAAGGCAGGCATACCTATGCTTGGGTGATCAAGACTTGCAAAATATGGCCGCCATAAAATACACTGCGGATCCATAATTGTATTGATAAAAAGGTATATCCACCGAGGATACAGTGTGGATCTATACTCTGATGACCTGAAATGATTGTAGCCACAAAGAATACACAGTGGATCTACTAGATGACAAGACATAGCCACGACCAATACAAAGTGGATCTATGCAACATTATATGTGTCATTGTTCAAGAGAAACTCCTTCACAACCTGGGAAAAGTACATATCAAAGTGATCACTCAACCTAGGGTCTTCTTACCGATCCCGATGCAGTATGAATCTAACCATGTGAATAGATGTCCTGAACATGGCAGAAACCACTTGATTATCGGTCAATGTTGTAAACCGTTAGCAAGCATGAGGGAGATCACCATTAATGTCAATGATTCCCAAGGTACCTTAGTACATTCCAACGAATGTGAATGGATGAGATGGAGTCGAACATCCATGGAATCATCTGATCAGAGGTCAATGATGTAAACCTGTTGTCAGACGTGAGGAGGCCTGCCATTGAGGCATGAAGGTCCCAAAGTACTAACTGTTTTCTAAGTCTAATTCCTGGATAATGTGTTGAAGTCGACAGGAATAGGCTTGTCGAAGGAGGGCCTTGATGTATCCCCCATCAACGACACGAAACAGACATAGAGATGTAATTGGTAGATCAAATGAACATGCAATGACACGGGTATTGAGACAAGATATTTTTGATGGCTGACTCACGAGATGGATACTTCCCTTGAACACTGAGGCACGACAACAGAAACATGACATGGACCAAAACTTGATGATGCAGTGGATGATGTGACTTACGTTGGGTGACCCAGATGAGTGAAATAAACTCAAAGGATTGGCTCAGTGCAGAGGTTCAGTGGATTATAATGCGTGTAAAAGACAAAGTGTCGTGTTCAAGGGAGACTCTAAGAATTACTTGGTAATGTTCTCAAAAGACTGCTTGGCTCGCTTCTTTCAAATTTTCCCCCATCCAGATAGACAAGTACCTCTTTTTAATTTAACGATCTCGAGGAGGGTAACACATGCTCGATATAACTCACCTTAGGTAAGTTCCTCTTCCTTTTTTAACGAACTAGAAGAAGTAAGGGTTCGGTCCTGTATGGGCTTATCGATGTTTGTTTTAGCAAGTCCAAATATAGAAACTCGAAGGTTTTTCATGATTATATAGTCTAGAAAAACACTTAAAATAGAACTCTCTCAGTTCCGTTTTCATACAGTTAGTCTCACGAGGCCGAAAAAGAGATAAACTACCACTCGAAAGACACCCTTTCGAACCTTTTAATGAGTGTGAAAGGAAGCAAGATCACTCGACAATATTTTCATGTTTAGAGAGTCTGAAAAGATTTGAAATATGACTCCAGGGGGTTCATTTTTCATGTGTCCATATGGGTTTGAAAAAGAGATAAAAGTCTACCCGATGCGTTCTTATATTCTTGAGCTTGAGAATGAACTAAGACTATGCTCGTGGATGTGACAAGGTAAACAAATGATCAAAACTGCCTTGAAACCTGTAGTGTCAAAACTGCAATCCAAAGGTTTAGTGAGGCCATTATATTATTAAACAAACTCACAAATGACTATATCTTATGAAAAATGGAAATTTGTAAATGGTAATACAAGAAAAATCTTCATTTACCATTTCATTTGCATAAGGATTTGCAGCAGTGGAGATTGTCACTTTGGAGGTGGATCTTGTTTTTCTTGATACCAGAGCTACGGTTGACCATCTCTCTTGTCGTTTGGACCAGGTAGATCTTCACTTCCCCCTCTTTCAATTACATGGTTCGAAATTTGTTTTCACAACAATATTTAAATAAAAAAATGAAGCCCTAGGTCATCCAAAAAGAGATCAAATCGACCTCTATTCAAAACGATGGGAAAAAGACATCTGTTTGCAAAAATGTTTTTAGAGGGTAGTAGCATAGATGCCAATGCCTTGATACTTGAGTAGACAGGTCATTTTTGTTAAGGAATCCATAAAAAACTCAAAATTATGCCCACGTAGCCATTATGAAAATTATTTTAATTTAAAACGTTTTATTGTTGCGTAGTGATTATTGAGTAATAAAAAGGAGGGCGTGGTCTTTTTGGACAGTATGGGCAATGGATTTCAAGTTTTTTATTTACTTAAGAAATTGCCAAAAAAATGAATAATGAAATTTTTGTTTTTGTTTTTTTTGTTTGTAGGTGATTTCGACAACGACCATGATTGAATGGAAGGAGCGAGAGCATGAGCTCAATGATTTGGCTTCTTTGCAGAGTCCTCGTACATGGGTTTCTTTGAGAGATTGTGGTCTTCTGAAATTCTTCAAACTGCAAAAGATGAAGAAAGAGATTCTTTTGCTTGAGCACATAATCAACTTATGGGATGTCACAGAGCAAGGGTTTTAGATTGGAACAGAGCTTCTAACCATCGAGTTGGAAGATGTATACTTCTTGACTGGCCTCTTGAAAAGAGGGACTCCTATATATTTTACAGACAGAGGACGCTTCCTGAGCAAGTGGGTGTGTACTTGGCATGTTATTGTGGCCCAGGAGAAAGAATGGTGGGGGGTAGAATCCCAATCAAGGATATCATAGAATTACCCCTTCGGTCTATTTTGTTCTCCATCACGAGTGTGAAAGGAAGCACTAGTGCACATCTGGCATCGACATCATAGGTAGCTTATGACATACAGTGTTTGGAACCAACATTCTTTAACTGGAGCGCAGGGTTTCTTCAGAACATGAAGGAACAGGTTTCGAGATGTAGTATGGGGCAGAAGCAGTTCGGATATGGTTCTTTTTTGGTCTCATTCTTCGTAGAGAGCATCCCCCAGATGCATCCTCAGATTTCATTGGCGGTATGACTAGTGGGAGAACCATGGATGGAACGGTGGACTAGTCTATCTCCGAGACTAGTGGCAGAGTTAGAGTTATGTTTCACCAGTGACTTATTTTATTGGCTGAGACACCAATATCTTTGAATAGAAGATTTTCCATATGCTGAGGTGGAATTTTGCAGGAGCATGGATTTAATTCTACCAGCGGGGGAATATTTGGATGCGTCAGGTGAGAGATTAAACAACACCTTGTCTAGTGTTTTTTGTTTTAAGTTTTTAATGTATATATATTTTTTTGGGTATGTGGAAGAGTTTTTGATGGATGTATTGTTTTCAACATGCAGACAAGGGAGCAGTGCGTCCAGCTGAGATACCAACACCTAGACATCGCGGGGGTGCTAAGGTTGCAGTAGATTCGGGGGCACCAGTGATAGGTCTCCGGGAGGTTAAAAGAAACCTTCAAGGCCTTACGATGGGAATTCCTCCTCTACAGAGGAGAGAAGTTACTTTACATCTACAGAGACACATTGTGGAGGTGCCCAATAATGTTAATTCTCCACTAAGATGAGTAGTGCGTGCAGTGATATGTTACTCTCAGCATAATGCAGTGCAGAGAGATTAGAGTATCTCTAGTGATTGTATATTTTGTATGACTTGTCGAACGATGTTGTATGGGTGTAAAGACCCAAGGTTTTTCTCTTCCAAATACTTTTTTGATGTAATGAAAACATTTTTAGTCATCCTATGTATATATATACAGTTCCGAGTTTTTACAGTGCCAGAAGATTTGTAAATGATGATGTCTTTAATGTGATGTGTTTTAATTTACATATGATGTACAATTTGTTTTCCTTCATGAAACCTTATCTATGGGTGAGATACCGATCCATGATGTAATTGGCTAACGAATCTGAAACATTTTTGAGTCCTCTTGGAATATGTTTGTATTCGATTTAATCAAATATTCGTTAAAGACAACGAAATTGTAGGTGGAGATGTAGCAGGATAGGATTACGAATAATGTAGATACGATTAAGTTGACAGACCAAAAGTTGGGAGTCTAGGTTAACAATGATATGAGAGATACCTAGGGAGGAAGCTTGGGTCAAAAGTTCGATGACAACGTGATATTATGCCATGTTATTAGTTGCTGGTCCTAAGCAAATACCTCCTAAACTCACCACCTCATCATATTGGTAAATGACCCATGCTGCTGAAGTAATGTTCTGGGTGTGTCACCTAGCACCATCCACAAACCTGACAAAGATAGGAAAGGAAGACGCCATATGTGCATGAAAACACAAGGCACAATTATGAGTGGCAAAGGTAAAGAATCGAGCACGTGAAAGAAACAGACACACCAAACTAAAAGACAATAATGTACAAAGTACTCATGCTAGGTGATCTAGGCATAGTAATTTTTAAGGTAAAGCCCATTCCAGGGCTCTCCCTGGGAGATTCCATCATAATCAACTAACTCGTAGGCGCCTCTATGCATAACACATTTTACAATGTAAGGGCCATGCCACAAAGGTTCTAACTTACCTGTCCCTAGTTTTTCATGAGCCTAGTCATAGACGAGGACTAAGTCTCCTTCTGCAAAAGTTTGAGGATGGACAGATTTGTTGTATTGATTTTTTATCTGTTTCTGATGTGCCTCATTAACGAGAGAGACATCACGACATGTTTCGTCTAGTTTAGTCAGATATAAGAAACGTTCTACTTTGGCAGAAGTATGGGGTAGGAGTTCTACTTTAAGTTTCAGAGATGGAATCTCACGCTTGATTGGTAAAACAACTTCGATGTCATACACTAACTGGAAAGGAGTGAATCCAGTTGTAGTTTTTATGGAAATACGGTAAGCCCAAAGAGTGGAGAAAATTTGTAGATTCCAGGATGTCTTATTTGCCCCTACCATGCATTGAATCATGGTTTTGAGGACCTTGTTGATGGCTTCAACTTGTCCGTTGGCTTGAGTATAATGGGGATGATTTTTCATGGAGAAAACCCAAATTGGCATGCAATTCACTCATCATATGGTTCTTAAAGTGTGAACCGTGATCGGTGACAATGGAGTGTGGTACACCAAAATGAGTTATGATGTGGTTAAAAACGAAAAGAGTTGTGGTACAACCATCATTCAGAAAGGTAGGCATAGCCTCAACCCATTTTGTAAAGTAGTCGACGATGACGATTATATAATCGTGCCCCCCAGCTGAGGTAGGCTTACATTGCATGAAATAGATACCCCACTTGGAAAAGGGGCCGATGGCGATAACAGGGTGCAACGTAGTAGGGTGGTTGTGTGCCTTATTATTAAAAACTTGGAAAGGTGGGCATTTTTTGACTGCCTCAATACAATCTTTGAAAATCGAGGGCCAAAAATAGTCGACACGTAGAATTTTCTAGGCTATAGCCATCCCAGAAAGGTGACCGCCATAGGCTCCAAGGTGACAGTCATTCAGAACGCGTTTAGCCTCTGCATGAATCAAACATCGTCGGAGGATAGTATCAATACCATGGCGATACAAGGTGTCATCAACGATAAGATAATGATGAGAATGGTGGCGAATATGTCAACGCTCTTCACGAGAAGTGTTAGTCTGAAAGCGTTGGGTTTGGAGATAAAGGAGGATGTCTCCATACCAAGGATCGGAGGTGCTAATGAGGAAAAGAGTTTTGTCAGGGAGAGAATCTCTAGGTTCAATATCTTCATCAGCATGGGGGAGGTCACAGATAAGCTCCGCAAACACCAGGGATTTTTTGTCTTTGGACTTCACAAATTCAAGATCAAATTCCTGAAGGATGATGATCCATTTAGAGTATTTTCCCCCAAGCACTTGACGTGTCAAGACATGGTACATGGGGTTTGAGTTTGCAATCCCCATGGTGGTGCGTAGTAGGATGTAATGGAGAAATCTCTAGATAGTGATGACGACTTCCAGAGCCAGTTTTTCTACATGTGAATATCGGATTTTGGGTCCAGATAGAATCTTTCTCAGGTAATTGATCACATGTTCCTCACCATTGGGGTCCTCCTGAACTAACACCATTGCAATAGTGGAAGTGGAGGCAGCTAAGTAAAGGATGTATTCCTTTGTATACTCTAGAGGGTGCAACAAAGGTGCGTGGGTCAAGGCATGCTTGAGAGCATCAAATGATCATTGAGCGATGTCATCCCAGATGAAAGGGATGTTTTTCTACAACAACCGCATGAATCCTTTAGTTATCTCAGCATAGTTACAAATGAAACGGTGAAGGAAGTTTGCTTTACCTTGCAAACTTTGGAGTTGGGTCAAACTAGTAGGCAGGGGTAAGGCTAGAATAGCCTTAATCTTTAAGGGATCCACCCAGATCCCATCATTAGAGACAACAAAACGAAGGAGTCGACTAGATTCGACAACAAAAATACACTTATGTGAGTTCAAGTAGATACGATAAAACCGACATCGAATAAAAATAGCCCGTAAGTGATCAACGTGATCTGATCGATTGGATGAGTGGGTAGGTAAGTCGTCGAGGTAAGGTTTTGCAATATGCTTGATATTGTGGAAAGAGTACAACATGGCCCGCTGGAAAGTAGCACCAACATTTTTTAGACCAAAAGGTAGCTTTTGATAGGAGAAAGTTCCCCATGGGAAGATAAGGCTGTCTTATGTTGATCAGTAGGTAAAATTTCAATATGGTTATACCCGGAGAAACCATCCATGAAAGAGAAGATTACGCTCCCAGTGCAGTTATCAATGATCTGGTCGATGAAGGGCATAGGGTAGTTGTCCTTTGGACAAGCCTTATTGAGATCCTGATAGTCAACACAAACATGAATGGTCCCTTGTTTTTTGGCAACCAGAACAAGGTTGGATACCCATTCTGTCAAAGGGACAGGATAGATAAAGCCAGATTTTAAAAGTTTTTCAAATTCTACCTTTATAGCTGCAATTTTCTTGGGATGAACCAGGCAGAGTTTCTGTCGAACAGGTTTTGCACCTGGGTAAGTCTTGATTTCATGCACGACGATCGAAGGGTCGATCCCTGGCATTTCTTTGTAGCTCCAAGCAATGACATCACATAATTCTTTAAATAGAGTGGTGTAAGCTACAACTTATTTGGGTGTGCAATTTGCACCAAGGTTAATGTTTTCCACAACACCTTCTTTGATCGAAATATCAATAACGATCGTAGTAGAGATATTACCTAGATTCCCCTCAGAAAGAGTATCTTGTGTGAGGATGGGAAATTGTGGAGAATTGGTAACATCAGGAGGGAAGACAGAGTGTATGTCTTTGTGAATTTTATCCAGAGGTGGAAGAAAAGAGGATCAATGATGGTTATCATCCCAAGGTACATCGTCAATACTAAGCATTTCCATTATAGATTCGTCGGAAGGAAAATTTTGGGAAATGTAATCGATTGCAGATGATAGGGAATCCAACCATGACGACATCGAGTAGGCATCAGGTGCCAATAGATGTGGGTTGTTCAGAGAGGGAGAGGTAGATTGAATAGCAACGTATACAACCTCAGCTGGACTAAGTGGCATGGTGTCACCTAGTACATTGAATTCCATAGGACTAGGTACAATCCAAGTGTCAGATTATTCCAAAGATTGATAATCCATAGTCAAAATCATATTGACGGTGGAAATATGATGTGTGGTGGGTGGAAGTGGTGTAGGGAAGGTACCCATAAGGCTGGAATCTTTCAATAAGCCAACACCAACACTTTCATACATAACTTTGTGGTCTCCCAAAAAAGGAATGATGTTGGTAATAGGGGCACGAGCGTTAGGTGTACAGGAATCTAGTTGGTCGATAGTGACAATTTTTCCTTGATGGGGGAATTGTACACATCGAAACACTGACGAGGTGACGACAGTCATAGCATAGAACCAACTTATTCCAAGTAGTAGGTTGTAATCGAGGGGGGCATCGACCACCTCGACATCAACAGTAACAGTTTTTCTGCCCAACTGAACAACTAAGGATTGTAAAAGTCTGTGAGGATGAAAACCTAGCCCATTGAAAGCACATAACATCGTAGGGGATTTGTTAAGCACGGGTAACTTTAAGCTAAAGACATGACACAAGTAGAGGCTCCCTCATCCAAGATAATTCGATGGATTTGTTGATTGTGAACAACAACATCTATCTGAAAAGCTAGTTGGTGGGAGAGTCGAGGTTGATGATCGTTCAGATTAAATGTGAGGTTATTAGATGAATTAGGATTGAAAGTGTCGATGGTAGCTAAGAGCGTTCTACATTGGCTGGGATAGTGTTGTAGAACTTCCAAAGAAGACATAGCACACGGTGCTTGAGCCAAATCTTCAACGATGTTGTAGTTTTGGGCAGCCCATGAACTGGGATTAAAGGTAGATTTTCAGATAGTTCTCTTAGGAGGGCATAATATGGAGTCAAATGAAGGTTTCTCGATCTGAAGTGGCCCGAATGGAGGGCTAGAAGATGGAGGACTAGTGGAAGATGGTAATGGGTCTGGTAAGGAACCGTTAGTGGTATTCGGCTTATCAGTTTTAATCGGTGTGTCATATGTCATAGTGTGAGTGGTCAGATTAATCCCGTTAAACATGTAAATGTGGGAACTTGTTGAGGCCTCATCATGGGATTGGTTTGAACTTCCCCCTGGAGTGGCAGTTTGAGCAACCAAAGATTGTTGTTGTGGAAAAGGTTGGGTAAGCACAACGGGTTGTGAATTTCCCTTAAAACATTTGGCCGCTTCATCACGATGTGGACAGTCTCAGGTGTAGTGATCATCGCCAAAAATGAGACATGGGAATTTCGGTTTTCATTGTGGTTGTTTTCCGATAGCAGGGGTTTGAGGTTGATTTTTTGGTTGTTCACTATTGTTGTCTTTCTTTGGTTTATTCCTTGTTTTCTTCTTGCCTCTAGATTGTTGTGAAGGGGTCGATTGGACCGTATTCACCTCGGAGACTTGAGTTTGAGGGGAGGAAGAAGAGGGTGTGGTCGAACTAGGACCAGATGTCGAAGTGGACCACTGGGTTGTTCCAGTCGATTGGGAAGTAGATTGGGTTTTGACGGAGCCAATGACTCCATCCGCGTGCAAGGTAGACAATGGTTTGGATGGATCAGTAGTGGCACAGGTAGCGTTTGGTATCAATTCGTATAGAGTAACAGATTATGAATAAACCAAATCTAAGTACTAATATCGAGAAATAGCTTCTTCCTCGGTGACTACACCACCCATAGCAACATCACGAGGGATCTGGGGTAACAATGATTTAGTGAACCATTCCGCTAATAAGTGGTCAGGAATGACCGCTTTGATTAACCTTCGTCGTCGTCTCCATTCATGAATATGATCAGAGATATGTACGGAGGTTGTATGAAAAAGGGAGGTCAATAGTTCAGTACCTGTCTCATATCGAATGGGTAGTTGGAAGTGTGTGAGGAAGGACATGGAAAGGGAGTTGAAATCGTGAAAAGAATCACATGGTATTTCAATATACCACTTTGCTGCAGAACCCGTAAGCATTCGTTGGAAAATACGCAAACATATAGAGTCGTCCATGAGGGAGTTCGATGAACACCACAAATGGAAAGTCATCACATGGTTGTTTGGTTATTCTCTGGACTTTTCGTCGAATTTTGGAATATCAGAAGGAAGTTTAGCTAGAATAGCTGGCCAAACCGGAGAATGAAAAATAGGATCATTCGTTAACCGAGACAAGTCTGGGAGGTCCAGAGTTGCTAGGAGAGGTAGTTGTCGGTTAACCTATGGGTAATACTGGTGTGGCATAGAAACACCAGTAGGACCATACACTGGGTTAGGCAGATAATTGTAACCAGTGGGTCCTCTTGTATAAGGTTGGTGTTGACCAAGGTACATAGGATTTGAGGTGGTTCGAGAAACATGCAGGAGCGAAGGATAACCGGATGGGTTTTAAGGATTATAAGCTAGATTTGACGTTTTTCCATAAGGGGGATATAGATAAGTCTCTTGAGGGGGAAGAGTTTGTTGTGGAGCTTGAGGATTGTGTCCCCCTGAGAACTGTGGGTTTCCTAGAAAAGGGATATTCCATGGATTAGGTGTGGGAGACACATTTTGTGCATATGGTTGATGGTAGGCTATGGATTGAGGTTGCCCCCTATCATGAGGGTTCCCTCCAAATGGAAGTTGTCCTCTGGTGGGACGATTCCCCCTAGCTTGAGGTGGAGTTCCCGGAATTTGGGAACCAGACGTAAACGACTGACCGGTGTTGCTTAACGGATTAAAGCCACCAAGACCGGTCACTCCGGGTTGTTGTATAGGTATAGAACTTCTAGGAATAACTTGGGTAGTAGTGACAGTGAAAGAATTCAATGCTATGTACCCAAAAGGGAGTGATGATGAAGGTCTAGGTGTTAGTGGTGTGCCAATTGTAGCTTGGCTAACCACCGCGTTACCGGCGGGAATAGTCGACACGTGAGGGACCATTGTAAAGTGGGCCATATGGAGGGAGAAAGTGGACCTCGGGCCAATGGATGATGTGTTCAGATCAATGGATGGTGTAGCTAAAAAAATGGTAGTACCGGTAAAATGGTTTAAGGGTACGGTGTAGGTAACAGGCACTTCGACACCTATTCCTGTTCCATAAAGATCTCGCACCATGCGCGGTGGACTTCGAACATTTTCTGTGGTCCAAAAGGGGTCTTTGACTAGAGGGTTTGAATGAGACCTAGTCGGAACGTCGAAAGGATTGACAATGACAAATTCACCGTTTTAATTCAGTTGCAGAACACATCTCTCATATCCCTCAAGAATGCGGAAAGCCTCTGAAGACTCTAAAACAATTCAAAAATTCTCTAAAGGAGTGGGAACTTCTTCTTGGGAGGTCATAGTGTCATGAACCTCGCTCTGTTGAGGAGATTACTCCATAGAATGAGGGGGTAAAGGGGTAGTCCCTTCCATATTTTCTAGAGGATGTCCCCGTAGCCTACATGAATGGCACGGAGGGTCAATGTTGGTGAAAAAAAGTCGGCGAAAAAAATCTATGGCCAACTGTCGAAAAGAAGCAGCATACGCTAATAAAATCTAGGAATCAAAACCAAGAAAACAAAACCTTCTCTCGATGAACATACTAGTTGGTGATGAAATCCAACGTCACGTGATCAAGTCAAGAAGGGGTGGGGATATGGTGGAACAGTTACACTGGCGACATGCTTAATGGACTTTCACCTTGGTGCAACCTTCCACTTAGTAATTTTGGATTTACCCTCCAAGGAGCCCGAGTTAGTTTGACCAATGTCTATTCCAGGTACAGTGAGACTTCCCTTCACTGCCACCTTGTGTGATATGTTGAAGATTATGGCCACTAAGGTTACCAATTCATATTCAGCCCCTGGGTAGGTACAGTTGACAGTCCAGTCCGAACATATGGGCAGGGTATCTAGCCCGAAATCAACTTGAAAGGCTTCCACTCAACATTGTGGGTATACCTTTAAGCGATCCCCATAATACAATCTGACTACTACAATCAATCAAACCACAGAGGGATAATCTTAATAGCTTTCTCAAGTGTGACCTTGTGCGTAACCCCTGTGTGAGAGGGGGATCCCAGGCAGACTTATACGACAATTGGATTTGACTCTCCCTACCTCAAGATGCTAATATTTGTTTTGGAAACTTTGGAGAGTTATGCTCACAACCTAATCCAAAGTTCTAATCCTAGTCTACTGTTGGTGGAGGATCCTAGAAAAAAAAAATGTTCTAGATAGTTCTTAATCAGCGTTCATTTTATAGTTGTTCTTTACTCAAAAGGGGTGCATGGAAGTGAAACGGATGGAATGACGACTCAATCCCCAAAAAATTCATCATATATGATAAGAAGTCATTTCTTTTCGATGAATTTCTATTTAAGGGAGAGGGAGAGAGTTATTTTCACTAACAAATACTAAGAAGGAATGTCCTCAAACAAATTTTCTTCAATCAAATCCAATGTGGTGCTAAAATTTTTCGAAAATGTCTTCTAATATGCAAATCAATCATGAATATGTCTATTTATTGTTTGTGTGTGAATAAATATTAATTCAAAACAACACTTCTCCTGCCAATTAACCTTTCATATCAAGGAAACTTAGACAAGCGTGAGCAAGTTTCGTACAAACAATACACCCTCTTGCTATGATCGGAAACAAGAAGAAAAAAAGAAAACAAAGAAAATCAAGAATTTCACACAAAAGAGAGATGTTAAAGAAAAATGACCTCAACAAAAACCAAATGAAGATATTAGTAGACTTATGATGTCCTTCACCAGAGTTTCTTGCTCAGTCAAAAAGGAGAGAAAAAATAGTGCATTGATTTCAAACTCCCAATAGCAGAAAAACTCAAAAAATAAATGAAGAAGGCCACAAAATATAAATAGAAAGGTATTTGTTCCTTAGAAGGAAGGATTTCAAAGTTCAATGGGAAGAAGCATTGACTCACAAAGAGGCTCAGCAAGTGAAACACAGAGACTGGACCTTGAAAAAGCAATTCTGGAAAGGTTTTCTACCAAAAAGGGGTAGACGCTCTGGTGTAAAGGGAACCAAGCGTTATAGCACTCCGTCTAACACATCCAGGGAGCATTGATGCTTTTTTAACATAGCCACAGGGGTGCCATGCTTAAAAATCTCATGAAAATGTCCAAAACTCCAAAATTTCAGCCAAATTTTGGCAATCAAGCTGAGTGTGATGGTGTAAGGAGTCAATCAACACATGAAATCAAGCAAAGAGGGGTGAACAAGGTCTAAAAACAATCAAAGGGTAAGACAAGGTCTATGAGGAAAAATCAAAACCAAAAGTTTCGATTCGAGTCTCCCCAATGGAGTCACCAGTTTCTGTTGAAGGAAAATCTCCCTGTGGACAAGTAGATCTCCTCTTGAGAGTTAGACTCTTAACTCTTAAGATAGAAGATGCTTAACGTGGACACTGACTTCCTTTTAGATCTATACAAACTAATGTATGAGGAGGAAGGAGAAAAGAAGTACCTTTTAAGGGCGTTTGTCCCTGCACGCTCCGAGTTGAGCTCTAATCTTTCTCTCCTCTATGAGCCCTATAGACAAACAATAGCACAACCACTTCCTACTCTATTGACATTAGCTTGAAATAGATCTATCTATTAGAGACAAGTTCATGTGAGATTAAACACAAACTAGAAAGAAGTAGGCCAAGTGTGTCATATTGATGAGAACAATGACGGAAGTAACTTACAGCCATAGATGCGAATGCAACAGCTTCGCCAGATCCCCTTTGTCTAACCCTTTCTCAAAAGTTCCATCATCCGGATCATAGCAACTTCACTGATTACTTTCCTCCAGTTCACTATATGTTTCCTATGATATCAT